>JAKTSB010000008.1:0-131207 GCA_030579975.1 Blastobotrys buckinghamii (nom. inval.)
AGAAGAAGAAGAAGAAGAAGAAGAAGAAGAAGAAGAAGAAGAAGAAGAAGAAGAAAATAGTGAAGAAGTTGGTAATAGAAAAGAAGAAGTTACTTCAGATGTTTCAAAGACTAGATTTGATGAATTGAATCTAAGTAAGCCAACCATGAAAGGTATCGAATCTTTAGGTTTTGAAACCATGACAGAAGTTCAACAAAAAACTATTCCACCATTGTTAGCAGGTAGAGATGTTTTGGGTGCAGCAAAAACCGGTTCAGGTAAAACTTTAGCATTTTTATTACCAGCTATTGAATTATTATATTCATTAAAATTTAAACCAAGAAATGGTACTGGTGTTATTATTATCTCACCAACCAGAGAATTAGCATTACAAATTTTTGGTGTTTGTAGAGAATTAATGGAAGGTAATCATTCTCAAACTTTTGGTTTAGTTATTGGTGGTAAAGATCGAAGACAAGAAGCTGAAAAATTAGCAAAAGGTGTCAATTTATTAGTTGCAACCCCAGGTAGATTATTAGATCATTTACAAAATACTCAAGGATTTGTTTTCAAAAATTTAAAAGCATTAGTTATTGATGAAGCAGATCGAATTTTAGAAGTTGGTTTCGAAGAAGAAATGAAACAAATTATTAAAATTTTACCAAATGATGATCGTCAAACAATGTTGTTTAGTGCCACTCAAACTACTAAAGTTGATGATTTAGCAAGAATTTCTTTAAGAAAAGGTCCATTATATATTAATGTTTCTCAAAATGAACAATATAGTACCGCTACTGGGTTAGAAGAAGGTTATGTTGTTTGTGAATCACATAAACGATTTTTATTATTATTTTCATTTTTAAGACGAAATCTAAAGAAAAAAGTTATTGTATTTTTATCATCATGCAAAAGTGTTTCGTTTTATGCCTCGTTATTAAATTATATCAATTTGCCAGTTTTAGAATTACATGGTGATCAAAAACAACAAAAGCGAACAAATACCTTTTTTGAATTTTGTAATGCAGAAAAAGGGATTTTATTATGTACTGATGTTGCAGCAAGAGGTTTAGATATTCCAGCAGTTGATTGGATTGTTCAATTTGATCCACCTGATGATCCAAGAAATTATATTCATCGAGTTGGTCGAACTGCTAGAGGTTCAAATGGTAAAGGTAAAAGTTTATTATTCTTATTACCAAGTGAAGTTGGCTATTTAAAATATTTAAAAGAAGCAAAAGCTTCCTTAACAGAATATGATTTCCCAACAAATAAAATTGTTAATATTCAACCTCAATTAGAAAAATTGATTAGAGAGAATTATCACTTAAGTCAAGCTGCTAAAGATGGGTTTAAAAGTTATTTACATGCCTATGCAAGTCATTCATTGAAATCTATTTATGATATTAATAAATTAGATTTGGTTAAAGTAGCAAAAGCTTATGGTTTTGATAGACCACCAAAAGTTAATATTACTATTGGTTCAAGTGGTAGAGTTTCTAAAAAACAACAAAGCTATAAAAAAAAACCTTTTAATAAATCAAGATAGATTCGTTTATTTATAAATATACTAATGTTCATACAACTAATGCAAAAAAAAAAAAAAAAAAAAAAAACTTATCTACACTAATATGTCAATATTCTTGATCTATAGTTTGTATCTTTTTTTCTAGATTTTTTATTGCTGTTTCAATAGCTTGATATTCTTTAGTCATGATTCTGTCTCCTAATTCTTGACCTATTTTGTCATTATCTAAGTATAAGTTGCTTAATTCATCTAATAATTTTAAACAGTTCTTTAACTCTGTTTCTTTTAATTGTATTAACAATTGTTTTGTATCGCGAAGCTGTTCTTTATACATTGATATTTTTCTTTCATAATCAAAAAACTGTACATCTCTATATCCTGTCATTGGTTCTTTTTTTTTTCTATCTTGTACTGAGAGTAGTGTAAGAGATTTTTATGGTGATACCACTGTTATCGAGATCTTGCTCAAAAACAAATTAATGCATGCAAATGGTAGGATGCTTAAAAGTATGAAAAACTAAAGTGGTTAATAAAGATTCAGGAGAAATATAAGTTGTTTTATATTCGTAAAGTTGAATGTGTTTATTATCAGAAAAAAAAGCTGATAAATAAAGTTAGAGTTTTTGTTTGTCCTTTCTGCATCAATACTACGTTCAGTTGGCAGCTGATCAAAGTCATTAATTCCATTCTGTGACCTTTTATTATATGCATGGTATCAATCTCCGCGCGCACCACCTTAGTTTTAAAAGCCTGCAAGCAGTGTTTAAAAAAACCAAGCCGCATCTTCTACAAAAAACTGGTTTCTTATATTGGTAAACATTTATGAGCTATACGTTCAAGTTAAATAAATGAAAAAATTTCTGTGTTCAATTAATTGCAATGGCTAAACTGTCTCGTTCATTATGAGGAAGAAGAGCTGAATACATATGTGTTTCACTTTCAAGAAGTTTTTATATTTATTTAACGAAACTGTAACCAAATCAATAGCCAATGATAATAGTTCTGGTTTAAATTTTGACAACCCAAAGAAAGATTGTTAACTAAATCCGCTTGAAATATAATACTATTATCTAGTATTTAAGTCCAAAAATATTACTTGATAGCCTCATTGTTAGATAACTTCACTTAATAGTCTACATATAAATAAATTTCAATAAATTGCAAAATATTACATTTTATTTATCGCATTGAAATGCCGCTGAAACCTGTATCTGAAATCACTCAATATATGCCCACCTAATGCCAAAATCAATGAAATAATCAAACTATTAAGTATGACTTTTCCTAAATCCCAAGACATTAGTTTCGTAGTAGGTGACAATGCAATAGTAAAAGTGTCCTTTATGATATCCAAGATCATATCAACCATGATCCTAGTTATCTTAACCATCAATAAAACAAAAAAAACAATCAATTTAGGTATCAACTTTGGAAACAAAAAGATTAAAATAACCAACAAAGCAGCCAACAAGAAATCTTTACCTTGAAATTTCCGAATTTTTCTTGGGCTAGCTTCGAAAGATGTGTAATCTGGAGTATAAAAGGTGTTTTGAGCTGGTTTCAGCTCAGGAGATGGTGAATTACAACAAGTCGAGCATTCATTAGCATACCCTGATTCGACACTCGATCGGATAGGACCTTCAGAATTCTCCAAGTTTTTGAGCCTATATTCTTTACGTTTTTGCATTCGAGCAGCCTTGAGAATTCTTTTTTCTTTTATCCCACTTATAGTTGTTGATGAAAGTTCAGGATTTTGTAATTTCGTTGAAACAAAATCAATAGTTATGACACCTTCATTATAATTATTAACATAATAGACAAAATTATAACAATCGCACAGTTCAATTACTGCAGGTTTTAATTTTGAGACCCCATCCCTTGAATGATTGCCTTTACCAACTACTACATCTAAGTAGCTCTTATCATCTTTTAAGCATTCTTTGATTCTGATTCTTAACTTGGCCAATGCTTCTCCAACATATAACCCGTGTAAATCAATTCCAAAATCAGGACTAAAACCATCCCTAATAACATTATTTTTTTCAAAGATGTATGATGCTGCCTGGTTATTGTAAATATCAGTTAGGGCTTTATGTTTCTTTGCTTGATTTTTCAAACGTCTTGCCTGTTTTAATTCATTTCTTGACTTTGATTTTTGTGCTTGATCAAGTAAACTAAGACGGGTTGCATGTTGCTCTCTTGCCAGTTTTCTGAATTCTTGGAGCCGATTTTCAATTATTTCTCGTTCACCTGGTTTAAGATGGTCTATAAAGATAGCATTGATTACTATTACGTTAGTCTTTTCTTTTTTTTTTAAAAAAAAAACACGTTGCCATTGTTAGGCTAGTATATCTCAAAACCCCGTGATATAATCACGTAAAGCCAGAGTACTAAATAAATGATGAACTTACCTTGACCTTGATGATTGTATTCAGGATCTGAGGAACTTGACATAATTTGTCGAATACTTTTTGTGAGGATGGATAAGTTATTAAAAAGCTTTTTCTAATAGATTTTGCTGGAACTATAACATTTTTGCGAATGTGATAGAGATGACTGGAATGAACTATTTGTTTTGATTAAGATACTCCTAGAAGTGCTCCTAATAATCACAGTGTGTAAGAAAAGTTCTTAATGCAGAAAAATTTTAAGATCGTGTTTTGGCGATACCGTTGAAATGGTGTTCAGTAACTATGGCAACAATGGTCTGAACAACAAGATCTTCCCCCCTCCCCCCACCGACTTAGGAAGAGATATAAAATAGATAAATGACCTGGCTTTGAGCACACACACAATTTTGAAAATTAAAGCTTAATAGGCTAGAAATGATCTTTTATAATGAATATACCTATCTATCCAAAGATATAATTGTGAGCATAGGACAAATCAGGTGTTTAGCATTAATTAAACGTGCAGATTAAACTGGTATACTGCTGCATTCCACATTCAATGTTATTTAGAAGTAAACTTACAATTGATATTGAATATCCTGATATGGGTATGATGGAAGTCAAAACTCGAACTAACTCAAAATTAGCTCTTTTAACTATTATTGGTGAATATGGGAAAACTAATAAAACTGGTAGAAAACAGCAATCAGCATGTACTAGACATAAATTTATTTTCCATCATATACTGTTGGTTCTGTTGCTTTTTCATTTTTTACCAAATTCGAATAATTAAAATTTTTCATCTCCATCTTATAGATCAAGAGCAGATTGGTATAATTACAAATTATTCCCAACTAATTTAAAAGATGATGAAGGATTAAAAGCATCAATTTCTTATGATAAACATCATTCAGAAGTTAAACGAGCATTATATGAAAATGAAATAATTGTTAATTAAGTTACTATGCCTGAACATATACGCTTTTACTTATTCTGGGAACTCTCCTCCGATCCGATGCTCCAGCGTGGTACCCGTTAATGACCAAGGCTATGACCAACAGAAGACAGTATAATTATCTTACCAAATATTAATTACAATATATAATGATGATGGTTATGCCTGAAGTTGAGTTCTTTTGTCAAAACTAGTGCTATCTAGTATTATGGTTCAATATACTTCTATCAAGATCGCGATTGATCGATAAACTTTTCAAAGCCGATAAATTTAGGATTTGGATGGTGTAATTCATTATATGTACTAGTTTGAATTTTTATTATATATATATATATCGAGAGGCAAATGCAAATTTCTTCATTGTCACATGCATAACAATTTAAATCAAAGTCAAATTCCTTCAATGGCTAAAATCCAAAGATAGTTTTTGATCTAGTTGCGGCTATAGTTGATGTGTACCCGAGCTGAAAAGGTGTATCTAATTGATATAAAGCTGTAAGATATTGTACATTAATAATTATATATAAACATACGTATATAAACTATAGACATATTCGAATTAGAATTCTTAAGACGATTTAGAATTTAACTTAGGCTGCAGTATATATATTATAAATTAACTGATCATGCAGCTACATGTGTAAATGGCCATAGGCATATATATACATATGTACTTTAAAGGGCGACAAAAAAGGTAAAGTTGATTATGTAGAATTTACACGTACTGTGTATTAGGATAACATTTATTGGTTAAAAGTTTGTATTTTGAGTAATTACAATTAAAACAGATCGAGATTAACAGCTTAAATTTGATTATTACTGTATTTATGGACGGATATATGATCAAAAATATATATCATCTCTTCTTCATTCTTCTAACACTGGTATATTTCTCAAACAATACTGTTATCATCCCTTCATTATTCTTGCAACCTTTCCATTTTAACCCAAACTCATCACACAAACGAATCAATAAAGGTCTCATCCTTGAAACTCGATGTTTAGAGTGCAGCCCTTTTCCAACAATAACACTCAAGTGGTTTGCATGACATTTGATTGACTGGTGAAAATGACTTCTAATGACCTCGTTTGCTTGTTCAACAGATAATCCATGTAGATCAATTATATTATTTTTATAGGCCCTCATATTGTTTATTAAATTTAGAACCGTATATTTATAATTATACAGATACGTGGTGGTTCATAAGATTTTGTAAAAACTTCCTGTATTAATTTTAAATAAATCAATATTTTAATCTTTATTATAATTGAATATGAAGAAATTTAGATCGATAGGTTTTTAAATAATATATATTGTGAATAAGTTTTTAGATGGTATATATTCAAGTGTCATTTTATGAGAGTCAAAAGCTTTATTTTATACTATCGATACGACCATGCATGCATGAAACAAAACAAAGTTAATACTTTGAAATTGATGGCTGATATCTGAAAGCAGGTTTTATTTTTCCGGTCGTTAGTTGATAATCGTATCAGAAGTTGTAACTAATATATACAAAGTTGTGTGTTGGTTTGTTACTCAAGTTATCAATAGACAAGAATATCATTTCAGCTGAGATTTCGATTCTACAATAATATAGGTATCCACGGTAACAATACGGATTCCATCAGTATGTCTCATAATAGACACTCTGATATCTCATGATTTGTATAATAAAGTAAAGAATGTTCTCAAAAATACTTGTAGATTTATTCTTAAAGTCAAAACTATCCAAAAAAATCAATTAACAAACTCTCTATATTCATCATACTATACCTTATCAAAACTCATATTATTTCAAACAACTCTTAATAACAGAACATAACAAATCGACCAAACCCCCACTTTCTTGTTGATTTTGTTGTTGCTGTTGTTGATTGTAATGAGGTTTTTGTTGATTTTGTCCAGGGTATCCACCATAAGAAGGTTGTTGTTGTTGTTGATAAGCTTGCTGAGGATGATTTGGATGATGCTGTTGTTGATGATGTCCACCTTGTTTCTTTGGAGGTCGATAAACATTACCCCAACCAACATTACCACCTGGGCCAGAGAAATCAATAACAATAACCCCAGAATTATCTTCTTCTAAAGCATACTTAAAATGATGATCATTACATAATTTTTCAACTGCTGGTTTTAATTTAGCTACCCCATTTTGTGAATGTAATCCTTTACCAACAATAACATCTAAATGAGTATCACCTCTTGACAAACAAGCTTGAATTCTTTTCTCTAAAAATTCTTCAGCTTCTTTAACATATAATCCATGTAAATCAATTTCATCTACATCACTATCAGAATTGTTGGCTCTAAACACAAATTCAGATGCTTTTCTATCGAAATCTTGGGCTTTGTGCATATGCTGTTTGGCTTGTTCAGATAATCTTTTAGCTTCACCACCATCTCCAGATTGATATGCCGCCTGTGATTCGTCACTTAGTTTATTTCTTCTATCCCATTCATGTTGTGCTTGTTGTCTCAATCTTTTATATTCTTTGTCATCCGCATGATTGTAATCATACTTTGGATTGAATGCTATTATTCTGTTAGTTATTTTATTTTCAAAACTGTTTTTATAACCTTACGCGTATCGTGAACTGCAGCTGCAGACATTTCTGTGAATCTCTAATCTACAATGGATGAAACTGTTGGTGGAAAAAAAAAAATTGGTTTTATAAAATTAAAATGTCTGTCAAAAATTTTGATTATGATGCTGATGCGGGAATGTCCCCTATTTTACTTTTTCCTCACTCATTCTAATGCTGTGGTAACTGCGCCCTGAACGGTGCGGCACTACTTAGACCCCCACCGAAAAGTACTTTTCTACTGATACTAAGAAAGATGAAAAATTCATAAACTAATCATTAAAATACAAAAGTACAATATATGCTATATACAATAAAAAAAGACTAATTCAGTGCTTCTTTTTCTTTTCTTTTATTTATTGAGCTAGTAGCTTCAAATTCTAATTTGTTTTGTTTGATATATTCTCTTAAATGTGCATAACCATTTTGTTTTGGATTGATATGATTTAATCCAGTTTCAATTAATTTGATTAAATCTGGAGTAGCAATATCCGGATAATCTTTTAATAATGCAGGTAAGTAGTTTTCTAATAGAGTAGTAATAGCTGGTACACTACCAGATTTTGTAACAACATAAGAAACGTGATACAATAATTGATAATCAAATAAATCTTTCAGAACAATGTGTTCCCAAACTTTCCAGAAACTATTCCAATCTAGTTGGTTTGCTAAAGTAACCAAAACCATTCCGTTGAAACTATTAGAATAAGCAATTTTGTCATCATTTAATTGAAAAATAGTCTTAGCTCTTGGATCTAATAAACCACGTTGCTTCATGTTATCAGAAACTTCAAAGTTTTTCAAATTAGATGTGACTATAATACTATCAGAAATGAAATTTGAACACATTCTATATAATAGCCCCAAAAATTGTTCATCTCCACTAAAACTTTCACCTGTTGATCTCTTTGATAAACTTAAAACTTTGTTAACTAATTTAAGTTTTCTATCAGTAACTTTTGAAAACCATGCTGCAGTATTTCTTTTAATTTTAATTTTAGGAAATGGTTGTTTTGAATATACGATAGTTTGTAATACAAGTTTAGTATCCCAATCACTAATTTTGAACCCAGATGCTTGTTGATATACTAAATGATCTACCAACATTTTCAGTGGAAACTTTTTTGGATTAATCAAATGGCAATTTTGTAGAAAAACTAACCGCAACTCATATTGATATAAAGTAGGAATCGATGGAAAATTTTTGAAAAAGGATTGAACAATTTGATTACTTTGATCAAACTTATTTGGGTCCAATTCTTTTATGATTTGACTTCTTATATTCATTAATGCATTAATATGAGCTTTCAAAACATAACTTTGATCATAATCATCGTTTTGTTTTAAACTTAAACATTTAAGATAATCACCGTCTTTAGAATGCTTTTTTAAGAGTTCTTCTCCTATAGTTTGTTCATGATCCTTTTTAGATGGAATCTCATCAATTGGATTATAATATGTTGGTGGAATAAACTCTATGATATTATCTTTTTCTGTAGTTATTAATCTTCTTGCACTAGTATGAAACTCTCTTTTACCATCTGGTAATTTTGGTGCTCTATAAATACGTGGTCCCTCACTTATTTCATCACCTTCTTCTTGTTTGTATAAATCATTAAAGTTAACTTCTTTTCGTCTATCTGCTGTAAACAAATGTACAATAATATTATCTAATTTGGTATCTAATACAACCCAGCTATTCATCTTTGTTAAAACCCCATCATCTGTTTCTCTTTGAAAGAAAAATTGTCGTTGTGCCTTTTTTCGAAGTCTTCTAGCATGAACTCTTTGAAAATTTGATGTAATAATACCTTCCTTATCTGTGATTACATTATATTCATTTTTAATCCATTTATGTAACCCAGTTGCTGCCCTAATCAAATGTCTGTCGCTTTTACCAGAACCTACAATCATTATAGCATTAGGTCCTAGAGAACTTGGTGGATCCATGTGTCGTAAATCTATAACTTCTAAATCAACCATACCTAAATCTTGAACCATTTCATTTACAATAGGTTCTAATACCTGTGGTGCATCTGTAGGCAATTCAGGTAATGGTTCGATATGCTTAGATTCTGCTTGAATAACATCTGGATCTTGTAAATACCATGGAATTTCTTCACCTTCGTTATTATTACTTTTTTTATTGTCGTTGTTATCGTTAGTTAATATACATCTGGTCGTCGAGAATTGTCGTAGTGGTTTATATGATAAATTGAGTAGACTTCTCCTCAGAAGAGGTCGTAAATTTGTGGTAACACGCCGACTGGCCATGTCGTATGCTAATCTATTTATTTGGCTATTAGATAGATTTGTCTTTTGTAGAAAAGAAGAAAAAAAAAATAGCTTTTGGGTATATATTAAAGTGGCACTTTTCCCAAATAAAATAAAAAAGCGTTTGAAATTTTTTCGGCCGTTTCTTTTCGGAGTGAGAAAAAATTTGTATTCTATGCCCAATTAGTTTATCAAATCCTTTGATCCGCGCAAACGTTCCAGACAGACCAAAATGATACATATGTTTGATACAGCTAATTTTGAATTTTACTTGTGCATTGCTCCATTTACAATAATCAGTATCATGATCGCATTTTTATTATTGTATTGATTTAATATTCCGGATGCTTACTTCAAAAAAGTATTCCTAAAGTCATCGGATGTTGAATTTTTAACCTCTGTGATGTCCACTTATACTCAGCCGCACGAATAATCGAGATCTGCGGTGCATTTTTCGTTTGCTACATGCATTACAAAAATACGATCGAAATTAGCTCTACTCAGTACTGTAAATCTGTATGATGATAATAATTAATATATTACAAAATAAATTAAAAGTGATTTTTTTTCTTATCTACTTAACAACATCTCCAACATGCCTTCTATTCTGTTAGCTTCTTTAGCACGATCAATTTCGACGGTGACTTTCTTAATCAATGAATAAACTAATTCTTCTAAAATAGGACTTTTATCAATCAAATCAGCATACATATCAACCACACAACCAACATAATCTGCAGCAATATACATTGATCTTGAATCTTGAACAGCTTTGACAGCCCATTTCAATACTGGTTCTAATGAATCTTCATCACGATTATTTAAAGCTACTTGAACTTTACCTCGATTCTTTAATTCTTCCAAAACAGTTACAGTTAATTCTGGTGTCATACCACTTGAAAATGCTGAATCTAATGCATCCCCCCATCTAAAACCATTAATATGTCGTTCATATGCTCGTAATTTTTTATTCTTTTTACCTTGGTCATTGATTAATCGATGTTCCATATCACCATGATATTCAGCACCTCTAATCATTCTTTGGAAATTTCCTGATTTTTCAGTTTTAACTCCTTGTGCAACTCTTGGTTCAGTTTTTCTAGTTCTAATACTGAAAACACCACTTATTAATCCAGTAACTACATGCTTATAATTTGGTGATACACCTGTACTTAAAACTTTGGAGCCGTATTTCCAACCAAATTTAACATCCCAATCTGGACTTGATGAATCAAAGACTTTAACATGACCATCTAAAGAACCTGCTAATAACCCACGTTCACCTGCATCTGAAAGACATGAAACCGGTTGTTGAAAATTGTTTAATTCTTTTATAACTTTACCTGCAGTCAAATCCCAAACTTTAACAACATCGCCAGCTGATACTAAAGTAGTATCATTTAATGCTATAACATCTTCTACTTGTGATCCATGCATAAATTGATGTACAGGCCCTTCGTTTGTTCTTGAATCAAATAATCTAACATATCTATCAAATGACCCGGTTGCAATTAAATTGGATGATGGTACAAAACAACCCGCTCTGACATAATCATTATGACCATCAAATGTAGCAATTGGTTTACTTGAAGTTAAATCCCATAATCTTGCAATTTTATCATCAGAACAACTTAATAAATTAGTAATATTAGATGGATGGAATTTGGTTAATTGAGTTGGATGACTTGATGAGTTTAATGTAATTAATGCTGCTGATCTTGTTGATGGATCAAATACTCTAATAATACCTTTTGAATCCCCTGCTACAACTAATTGACCATCTGATCGGAACTCACCACTATATACTGTCGCCCCATCAAACCTTGAATATGTCTTTGTGACTTGTCTAGTCTTTGATGAAAAAATTTGTAATCTTGTACTTGATGTAACTACAAAATCATGTGGTGATTTTGGACTAAAATGAATATGATTAACTGGTAAATTTTCTTTGACAATGATAGGATTCTTATATCCACGCCAGTATTTATATTCTGCTGTTTTCTTTGCCGGTAGTGTAGGATTTCTTACTGGCTGTAGCTTCGCCTGTGGTGCTGACATATTGTGATATTATGTATATGGGTATGTTAGTTGGTTAGTATGGGCTGTCTAATTATTTGTGATGGTTTAAAAAAAAAATTTTCAAAAGGTTGTGCGAAAAAAAAAATTTATGATCGGTGAGCACGCATCACGCTTTTGTATTCAAATTTTTTTTTTCCATTTCAGCCGTGCGTATGCCTAGATGTGTGCGGCTCGATTTTTTTATAGGTGAAGATTTGTGAAGATATATAGGTACTGTGTATATATGTATTGACAAGACTTTTGAACCCCTCAGTATTTATCTAACATGATCTATAAAGCTATTACAGCAATTAGAATTAACCAAATAGCCTTTATTATCCAAAGGTTTATCTAACTAATACCATTATTCACGTACGTAATGTACAATATACAACTTAAGGTACAAATCGGTATGTTTGGTAAGCTATTCGATCAAATCCCACATCCAAGTAGGTTAGCGATTATAATTATTTAAGATCTTAGTCAGCTAGTGATCCTTTGTCATATATATATATATATATATTAAGATTATTAAACCGGCCTTTCACGTATAATAGATGTAGCTGCATGTCATGGCAGGATTGTGAATACTTAAAGATCAAAGAGTAGCTGGATTGAGCGTTTGATTACCGGCACAACCTCTTTTGCATTTACATAGCTACTTTAAAATTCAAATGACAATATATAATATTGATAATTAATGCCGAAAAAATGATTAGATATTAGATTAAGTTTTATATACAATAACACTTGCGATCCCATTTTATATAAATAGAAATAAGTTCATGTAGTAGAAAGAAAGTAGATTTAAGGTTTCAAAGTTGTTATATATGCAATATGCTGAATTATTGTAGTTTTTTATAATTTACAATAACCCACCTAATAACTCGGCCAATAAACTCTTTCTTTCTTGAGTGGTCATCTTTGAGATGTAGTTAATGCTACCAACACCACCAGCATTACCTATAATTTGTTAGTAATTCAATCACATCATTTGATTCTCAATATTATATATATATTAAGTGCTATTGTAAAGGATATTACTTACCACCATCACCACCATTACCAGAACTGGCACCTTTAACTAAACCAAATCCACCTGAGCCTGCTGATCCCCCATCACCACCAACACCACCGTTGCCACCATTGATGATTTTAGTGTCGGCTAAGGCAATAGCAGTTAAAAAAACAGTTAATAAAGTAGTAGAGAATTTCATTTTATAAGAGCTTGTGTTTATAATTATACAAAGAGAGTGTTTTAATAAACGTGAGTAAAAGATTGTTTTATTAGAGGCGTAGAGTGATGAAAAGTTGGTTTGATGATAAAAGTTTGAAATTTGAAGGATATTGAGTGATATTTATAGCTTAAATTTTTCTAGTGATTTAACTATCTATTTACTATAGAAGAAGTAGGTCATTTTTTGATAATTAAAAGCTATATTTGGTGGATGTTTACTGCTCCATGGGAGAAAGTATGTTCCACTTATAATTAAGGTATAAGATCGAGATCGCGAAAAAGCAGTTCGAGGGTTGATCAACGCTGTGAATAGCCGTTGATTTACCTAGCTCGCCGAGCTTTTATCCTAGTCACTTTCACGATCGATCGCGAAATTTATAAAATTTGGTGCAAGTCTTTATTTACTGCAATAAAACAGATAAAAAATTTTCAGGATGGGATAATGAATAAATTTAAATTCAAGCTCTCTTCGAAAGCACAATACCATATCTTGATGCTAATTATTCGTGAGAATATACTTCAATTGTACACATATAATTTTTATTTAATCTTTTAACTTTAAGTATGATAAATACTGTGTCTTTTAGGTTGAGAATGGTTATATGATACTGGATCAAGTACAGAATCTTATTTCAAGCATGAGATTATATATCTACATGTAGCATCCAGGATATTTTGAGTTAGGATGCAATTCATGAATTAACTACAATCCTGCAAATGTTGAAACTTATCAGCTCATGCTTAGGTCACTTGTGGTATAAATGATTGCGATCGATCCAGCTGCTCAACTTCTAAAGGTCTATGTATTTATAATATATATCAAAAGGTATACGTACAAGCTTGTATTTACTGATAGAGTCAGCCAATATTTAAAAAATATCAAATTAATATAATCAATATCAGTTGAGTGTCCTGCAATTGCGCATTTTCAATCTTATCTCTTATTAATTGTATATATATATTTTTTTAAAAAAAACAAGTATAGCTCGTAAAACAATAACAATTGAGAGCATACAAAAAAAAAGTCTCAAATTATATAAAATTTATAGTTTGGCTTTTATAACTTACTTGCCATGGTAATATCAGTATTTAGGTTGAATTCATTAAAATGTGGGTCACTATAGCTAAATTGAAGCTACCATGGTAATTAATGTGCATCACTACATGCATGAAGGCATATTCATTACAACCTAAGATTTGCAATGACAACTTTATAAAACTAAAGTATTTTAGATATTTTGGATCCTATACATTAATGTTTCCATAAATACAGTGCTTATTCAAATTTGACCATGTGCTTTGTTATCTGCAATAGATACACTACTTGAAGAATATTTTGAAATTTGATTATAATATATGTTAATGGCTTTTATCCAAGTCTGATCTTCTAAGGTAGGTATTATTATAACATAGGCTAAAAAATCAATATTTAAAGATGCGGATCATCGGATATTTGAACAGTTTATGAATTAGTTAGCAATTGCTTCAGCTTAACATTTCTATGGTATATGTGTTCAAATATATATCTTGCATCTAATAGAGGGATATGAGGCTAAACTCGGTACATCAAGTTATAAAAACAAATTTAGCTGGGATTCATAAATGGTCTAGGATGCTAGAATATTTTAATTCGAAAAAATGATATACATTTACACTTTGAATTATACTTTGCAGGCATTAGTTCTTTTTGCATGCATTGATTACCTGCCATGGTACTTTTCGGATGCAAGCTGGGACACGGGAGTAACCTAGACAACTACATATATATGATTTTTTCAAGCAATGATAATGAATCTTAACCTTGGGCAGGCATATATAGTTAAAGAGGAGAACACTCTTCACCCTTGCTGTCCTAAGTTGCTGTATTCACTATAGAAGAAAATACAATCAATGCATCAATTGTATATATATAGATGAGTAGGTCTATTCAATCGTATAGCTATATACTATAGTTGCAACTGTAAATCTTTGGGTATCAACAAAGTTATCAGAAACTTCTAGACCTCAATTAATTAAATTTGAGAGCACAATTTAAATTCACAAGTATACTATAGCACGATTTTTTCCTCATCGGCCATATATGTTCATTGGCATCTGCTGGTATACCGGCGTTACATACTGTGAATCGATACAATGGATGTATGATGAATTCATCAATTGCCATAGAAGATCTGCCGTTGATCTCCAATTGATTTATATAATAACCTTTTGGACATGCGTATGATGGGCTGTCAAATTTTGCGTTCAACATTACTATAGCATACTCAATGATTGATAGCCAAACCCTTAGGCCTTTTGTACATAATTTGATCCTCTCAAGATATATATGGATCACAAAAGGTCTAGCATGAAATACTATATATACAACTATAGTTAACTAATTAGAAATAACCTAATTAATATTGTGGGGTAACCATAACCACCACACAGGTACTCAGTTGAGAATTAGCACCTAGAATTGCATTAGAATTTAAATTCGTTTGCATTTCTGCAATTGTATAAGTTATATTCAGACATCATTATAATTTTACTATAGGCTGACTGGCTAGACTTTAATTAATTGTAATGAGCCCGGTATATATATATGTATTGGATAGTTATATTCAAGCATCTATTAGGCTATTATCAGGAATAACGCTCTGTAAATGCCTTGAAACATCTAGACTGGTCCTCAAGTTAATTGAAATTGCTCTTTGGACGGTTTTGGAATTGCTAGATGTTAACAAAGTCATGCTGTTTTAGGTAATAGAATACTCCAAACTGCCGGCTATAGGTACTTGTGGATCATCGGCCGTTGTTTTAAATTCTTTTTACCCCAGATTTTTGCATTCGCGTGCCATTGTCCTTTTTAAGCTGACTAACCCCCTAAATTTTTGTTCAATCCTCGCTAAGTTTTTCATGTTCTGTATTAGCATGATTTCGTTCGGGATGAAATCATAATGATTCATTCTTTATAAAGGCAAAATTCAGTAACCAACTTGTTCTTTAAAAGATTTACCGTTTTGTAGATAATTAGACTAATAAATTGCATATAATATTGGGTCTCTGAGTAGTTACAGTCATGCAGTTTACATTACTTTGAATAATTGGAACCAGAGTACGTACAATAGCTTTGCACGTGTTACATATTTAGCCAATTAGATTTCAGTCTAATTATAAGCTATTAGGAGATCAATCTTGGAACTACAGCTCTAGTATAATTCGTCCTTAACTCATACAAATTCATATATAATCAACTAAGAATTAGCGAATTTAATGCTACCATATGAGGACCATTATTATAGAATTATACAAGTCTCGATTCCTTTTCACGATATCCTATACTGTAAAAAAAATTCAAGAAATCCAATCCAACTTAAGGGTAAATGAAATTTGTTCAGATCTTTGGACCAGGACAATTCTGTCAATCACCGCAATTCTATTTAAAGCCAGATTTTTTGCGATTCAGTCCCCTTTTCTTGTAGCAACTCCACAATTCAGATTTTTGGGTAACTTGCTAATCTTGGTTTATTTATAGCCTAACCGTAACAATACATACAATCGATTTTTTTTTCTGCAAATATTCTACGATCACGATGGTAGGTGCACTGGACAATCACATCATAGCTATAGAGAGTTCCTGTATTTTATTTTCTCCGCACCACATTAAAGCGTATTTGTAAAGAGTAAAAAAGGGTTAACAGTTGAAATTAGCAAGTTGATGAGTTGGCTTATTCAACTCTTAAAAGAATTGTACCACTCAGATTGAGTTGGAAACAAACTTACAATGAGACACTGATTCTAGGTTTATAAGTAACTAAAGTTAAAGCTACCCATGATAATAATTTCTAAAAAAAAAGTGCCACTGATGATCTTGAAAGAAAGAATCGAAAAGGGGGAATGGGTAAATAGATTTGATGAATGGGATCCTGATCACTAAATTATTTGTTTTGAGAGAGGGAACGAGAGCCAAGCCCCGTGAGAGACAACAAAAACGCCATTCTGATCCAAGCTTGCACCAAAACGCACTCACGCTACACGTACTAAATTTCAATTCCCCCCAAGTTCTTTTTGTGCCAGTTTAAACTTAGACTATTTAATGATTCATTTATCCTTTTTATTTTCCAAAACCTTACTACAACTCTTATACCCTTTTCCAATTAAACTTATTTCATAAACCCATAAGGCCCAAGATTTATAGGTGAATTGTCCAATCTTCAAGCCGGTTTAATCTAATAGCATTCAAACCAAAAATATTTCATTTCGAGATAAAAATTTATCCAACAAGAAAAGACTGCGAGTACAATAACCCAACAATAAGGAGATTATATTAACACTTTTTTATTTCGAATTGGCATTATATAAATACAGAACTTGTCAAATGTCTTCAAATATTTGATTTTATTTTGGGATTCTTTTTCAACTAAATATATACCTCTTTTCTGTATCTGTATCTGAGAAACACAAGAGACTAAGTAAAAAATGGCTACTGCAATGACTGGATCAAGTTTCGAAATTACACCTATTCAAAAGCAAGAGCGGGTTTTAACCAAGCCTTCGCCCCGACCATTCGAGCAAGTAAGAATGATAGAAGAAGATAGTATCTTTGGTTCTAAACTTTCACCTGAACAATTTACGAATAATAATAATAAAACAGCATCAAAATTGTCAAAATTATCTTTGGCAATTGAAAAGCCAGAAGATTGGGAATCAAAACAATTGAAACAGATTGTTGATGATTTATCAGAATGGATCATTGATAGACCAACAATTTTCACTACTGATTTCGCATTACATCATGTAATGAACCTGGATATGAAAAGAAGACATACCGAAAGCATTCGAGTTATTGATGAATTGGAATCTGTTATGGATTATCTTCAAGCATATAAGAAATCTGATGAATGTGAGGATTATACTTCTTTATTTGCAGCAACATCATTTCTAATGAGTAATACTCAATCAGTTTATCAATACATCTTAGATAATCATGACCAGAATGATTCTAAAAATGTGTTGGATTACAAATATTTGGATAAATTAAGCAAAGAGAGTTTATCATTATTATATTGTTATGCTTTTAAACACCTAATTGAAACAAGAACTGCTGACGAATGTTATGATAATCTATCAAATTATTACACAAGTAGCTCCTTAGATCAAAAGAAACAACATTTGCAGGTTTCTTTTAGTAGATTTAAAAAATTTCGAGGTAGCATGTTATAGATCCTACTTCAATAAGAGAGAGAAAAAAGAATCGCTTTTTTCCGTAATACTAACTATTTATTTTTTTATTTATTTTCTATATATCATAATTAATATTTATTCATGAAATTTGACTTTCCAATGTTTAACTGTAGCATCGAATCCAACTGAAGCAAAAGTATTCTCACCAGTCCATGCAACACTGTTTGCACCATCTTTATGAGCGCCAAATGATTTGATATTCTTTCCTGGTTTATCAACAGAATAAACATGGATGCTTGTATCTAGACTTGTACTTGCAATATATTTACCAGATTCATGCCAATTAATTGATGTAATTCTACTAGTATGGAATGACCATCTAGATGTAACAACTTGTTGAGTTTCGGTATCGTATAATGTAATTTTACCAGTTCGATCACCAACAGCTAGATATTTACCAGATTGATCAAATGATAAAATAGTCGAGGCTGCTCTGATTGGAGGTAAATCACCTTTTTTAGCTAAACTTGAGCTGTCATATAAGTGGATATTATTTTGAGCATCACCAATTGCTACTAAATCAGCTGAAATAGCACAGCATGTTGCATCATATTGGACATTTTCGACCTTTTGTTTATCACAATTATTATACAACGCAATAGTGTTTTCAGTAACAACAACACTTGCTTTTTGATAGACACCAACATCAACTGGTTGACTTTCTAATTCAGTGGATTTAATGAACTCATTGTTTGAGATTTGTTTAATAGTATCATCCCATGCAACACTGTAAATATTATCCTCATTTGCTTTAATACTGATAACTTGACCATTATGACCATTTTTTAAAACTTGAGCAACAGAACCATCCCATTGACAAATCTTACTATCTGCACCACCAGTATATAATTTACCATTTGAACTAGTAATAGAATTGATACTACTTTGGTGACCATAGACGACTTTTTCTGGTTTGTTATTATCATTTAAACTCCAATAGTACAAATCACCACCATAAGTTAAAGAAATAATTCTTTCATCGCCTGCAAAAACAACACCAACTTGCTGATTTTCTAAACATTTATCTAATTTCCATGATTTAATTTCTTCCAATGAAGAGACATCAAATTGTTTCAATGTACCATCAGCTGAACTTGTAACAAACGACTTAGAATCATTACTCCATGCAATTGAGAAGATTCCGCCTTCATGTTTACTTTCCAAAACTTGTTTAACTTCACCAGATTTACCATCATATAATACAACCTTCTTATCAACACCAACACTAGCAATATATTCACCATCTGGAGAATATTTGACATCGTGAACAAAGTTAGTATGTTTATCTCGGTTGCTTAAATTGAATTTGAATGGTGGTCCGTGATAAAATACCATATTACTATCATCACCAACTGTAGTAGCTCTATATGGTCTTACAGGCCGAATAGCAACTGAGTTGATTACATCAGTATGACCTGAGATTTCACCAACTGTATTACCAGAATCTGCGGTGAAGCAATGGCCAAATCTTTCTTTACCATCACCAACAGCGATAATTCTTTGACTATCAGCATCCCATGATAAATCATTAATTCTACCTGAAATCACTGGATAATCACCTTTAGTAACCATATCTTCACCCACACAATCCCAGACTTTGACATTGCCATTCTTATCACCACTTGCAACGTAGAACCCCGATGGTGCAAATTTAGCTACTGTTACTGGTGCAGTATGTTCCAAGTATTGAACACATTCCTCTGGGGTAGCAACAGATCTTAAAATAACAGACTTGTTAGATGCGTATGCAACTCTGTCAGATTTTTTATCATATGATAGGTGAACAGCAACCCCTCGTGTAGTGGTAGGTTGACCTGCCCAGATTGATTCTCTTTGAATGCTCATTTTATTATTTTTTAGTTTGTGATATTTATTGAAAAAAAGAAGGAGTGGTGGTTATATTTGTTGTTATTGATGGTGTTTTTTGGTGATGCAGCTCGAGAAAGGGGATGCCGCTCACTGCCACCCACCCACCACACTTAAGCTTCAAGCTTATTAACTTTTTCTACTACCACCTACCAGTTAACCGGTTTGACATGCATGAAAGTGAAATTTTAGACCTTTTTGATCAATGCTAAAATACAAAATTATATAAAATTATCATGTCCATTAAAAAACAATAATGTAAAAGCTTATTCCAGTGGTAGTTCATCCAGTATATTATAGCATAGTGTAATATAGTGTAAAAAATACATGAATCAGCTTGGTATCAGAACTTATAAGAGTGTTTAATATAGAAAGAGTGTGCTTTAAAAAAATTAGACACTGTTCTCTCGATATTGGATCACCATAGGTTGTCCTAGGCCGTGATCACGGTAGGGGAGCTTGTAGAGATCCAAAACTTTATGCAAAGTAGTTTGAGGTATACTAAAGTAGATGTCAAAGCAGACTTATGCTGTAAAGTTTTAATATGATCGTCGTTCATTCTATTACCATGGCTGCAACTTAAGATAAACTACGGTGATCCCATATCGAGAAAACAATGGCTAATTTTTAGCAAGGTAACACACAATTCAAATTTCAAAGCAGTTGCAACATGTGTGTCCATTCCATCATAATCCATGTTGCAGGCTCCAGAGGTGAAGCGCTAAAGTATTCCTAGTTTTAGTCACTACTATCATCACTCGGTAATTCATTGTTTCTCAAATGATCCCTAAAACGTTTGTTAGTACAATTCTTTTGATCAATATGAGTAATACATACACATCTCTGGCCAGTTTCTGTAAGGATCTGGCTTTTTGACGATGTAAAGATTCATTATCATAATCTTTCTTCATTTGAGCAGCATGCGCTAGTTTTTTGTGCTGATTTGCTTCCGATCTATAATTATTGGCTCTAAGTTCTAATTCACCTGGTGTAAATCCGGCTAAACCTCGTTCTTTTAACGCTGACTTTAATAATTTAGAATCAACCCCCTTGCTATCGGCCATTCCACAATTTATAAGAGTCTTTTGATTAAAAGAACTATAGAGCCAACAACTACTTTGAGGTTTTGCCTTCAGCTGCTGTAACTTTCTTGTTTCTTCCTTCGATTTGTTTCTGTTTTTTGCTTGGTTACTTCTGCTTTCTTAAACGATGCGGTTAATTTAAGATATCAAAAGGTATATATTTTTGGATGTTTGCCGTAGTTATGTTGGGTTTTATAATCTGATTGAGTTTAATTCTTGAAGTGAAAAATAAATTAACTTGCATGGAAAGAGGAAAATTTTTCTTCCCGGTATTAAGGTAGAATACGAAGCTCATAAAGCTGATATCGGTATTACTATTATGATACTGCTCTAAATATTTCGAAAGATATAGTAAGTTATTACATTGCAGTGTAAGTAATGAGAGTATATATAATAAGAGAAAGCATGTAGCTCTTCTGAAACCATTGTTCAGCATATACTCAAATTAGAAACTATAGTACTTGCTAATCAATCAAATTTAATGGACCAAAGGTTTGATGAGTTGATTGGGTCGAATTGTAATTCGCGGAAATTTTATGCAGAAGCTTCAAATTAAATTTTAATTACTATGAATACACGCAATAGACCGTACATTTAGTGTTCAAACTTTAATTTAACTTAAGCTTATGTATACAAAATGTTACTATAAAGTACAGTGTATATTATACTGATATTTCTATGGCACAACGGATTGCTTGAAATTATTGGTACTGGTGGACTTTACCTTAGATTAATATAATTTACATCCTGATATTAATATTTTCAACATACATCCTGCCTAAGTTATGATCAATCGTAGACTTGAGCCCCACGATCTGCAAATTTAAAGATTAACCTTTTTCGTGCATAACTTGTACAAGCGGGTACTTTTCAGACCACAACCAAAAAAAAAAAAAAATGTTACTACTGCTTGAAAAATCCTCCCAGCACTGACACAGCATCACCAAAAAATACAATTTTTTAACATCACAAAATTTTCATAAGTCTTTCTACATTCAGTGTATCAACAATAATTAATTAATACCTAGAACACACTAATGTTTGGCCCATTCAAACCATCTATGCCAGCCTTGGGAGGGCTACTGTGGAAAATCCCATCGTCAATGTCTCGATTACAAAAATCTCGGCATAGACTTAGAATGAAAACTGTCGATAGAAATGTTGAAAGATTATTTTATGGTTTGAAAGTTTCAGGTAAAGATTGTTCAACAGTTGATAAGTTTTTACGGTTCGTTCCAAAAGAAAGTGAAATGAAACCAAGAGACAAATATACAATTTTCAGTCGAAAGAGTAAAACTTATAGAAAAGGTGCACATAAACAACCAAAGTTTACTAGAGTTACAAACAGAGTTATTCCAAAAGGTTTCTAGATTATATTTACCTTTTTATCATGCATTTACTTTATTATATTATTATCATCAAATCTTGTACATATACCACCTACTAATAAATTATTTTTTACGAACATTTTTCCATTTCCAGGATACTTTTCCATATTTATCAACCATTTTCTTTTTATCACCTTTCTTCATCAATTCTCTTTGTAAATCCATTTCTTGCTGAACTTGATCTAATTGTGTTTGTCTTTCCATTCTTTGATCTAATTCTTTATATTTATCAATTCTTGATTTATTCATTTCTTCTTCTTGGTCTTCCGTTAGTGTAGGTAAATCTTTAATTTGTGATTTTCTTAAACGGTTTTCTGTTCTATAAACCATGTTTTCATCTGTATCAAAATATTTTGCTACTGAAAATTTCTTTGCTGCTTCTGGTGTTTCTTCGAATACTGTATGTTTACCTTGGTTTCCCAACATCAACTGTGCTTGTAATCTTTCGATATTGTTTTTTTCTATATTATTCATAGTTCGAACATAGCCAGAATCTTGTGTTTTTAATAATTTAGCTTGATCAGCACTTAATACTTCATTACCTCTACTTTTAATCAAAATCCCTTTAGAATCCGTTTCTCTATTTTTCATAGCATGGCTGAATTCATCTGGATTTCTATCTCTTGCCTTTTTTCTTAATAATTTCAAATGTGCTTGTTTTTTATGGTAATCTGCAGACCGCAGTTTATAATCTTTTTTCTTTTCTAGTAAGCTCCATCTTTTTCTCTCTAGCGGTTGTGACCGTTCTCTATGTTGCTTCTTAGCAATAGTATGCTTCTTGAATTCTGCCATTATGCTTTGTGTTCTATGTGGATTTTTATCAAAATGTCAGGAAAAAAAAAATGTCTTGATGTTGAAATTTTTTTTTTTTATTGATCAGCCGCGATGAGGTTGTTTAAGTACTGATTAATTCAAGCATTGTTATCGATAACATAGCGTAAAGGAATTATTACGTTGCTGCGGCTTGCGTAAAATGAATTTACTACACCACAATTTAAAAAACCCTGAACCTTGACTTTTTCAGACACATAATAGATAGACAATAAGAGAAATAATGTTGAGTAGGTTTGATGACCTTTGCCAGCAGTTACGTGATCGCGGGTATAATATAGATGAGAATCTATTGGCTGCAGTAGTACTAGGAGCATGTGCTGGCCAAAGTATAATAGTTGGGGCTAAACATCAATCATTTGTTGAGAAGTTAATCAAAGTTATTGGTACAAATGTTTTGAATACTAATACAACTACAATTAACTGCTACCCAGAAATGTCATGGGATAATTTATCAACTCAAATGGTATCAAATGGGGATATATCACAAATAGTTATTTTTAAGAACTTGCATTTGACATCAAATATTTTACAAGGGTCTTTATTGGGGTCACTTACATCAAGAACCGTTAGACATAATAATACAGATTACGACATTCCAGAATTTTTTATAGGTATATGTTTGATACCACCAAATTCATTGCATTTACTAAACAAGCATTTGAAAGAGCATTTCTTCTTATATCATATTTATGAAGGACCACACGATGAATATAACTTACCATCATTGAAAAAACACTCTATTATTACAAACGATTTTTTTAAATATATAAAATATCGAGCAGAACAATTAACAATTATGATCGATGTTAAAAGGTATATGCAAGATATTGTGATTTTTCTACGTACCCATAGACTAGTTCGAGGGGGGATCTCTTCAAAGGCATGTAAAGACTTGGATGTAATGGTACGAGCCTTATCAGCATTACAAAATTTCCATTTTGCAACTCCATCTATTGTTGCAATGGCATCAAGGAAAGTGTTCCCTTCCAAAATTCAGTTAGTTGACCCAACTGATGAACCCACTTTGCATTATGGTGGTGATGTTAAACTTATAACCAAATGGGTACAAAAATGGGATTTGGATTTGGTTATTGATAATGTTTTGGAGACTGTTGATCCACCAATTTAGCATTGTTATAATTTATCCCATAAATAATTTGCAACAAAATGATCACTATAACCTTGATCCAGTGGCACAACATGAACATTATTAGTAGTTGTGCTAGTTACTAACGCCTTTTTTGCATTTTCAACTGAATCATTTTCATCAAACGATACACCTAATGAACGGTATAGTTTTAATCTTAATATTGTTGAATCTTCAACGTATGCTCCGGCTTCTTCATCAACATTTTGATTATTTAAATCTTCTAATTCATCTTTTAATTTTTCTAAAGTTGCCAAATTCGACGCGTAATCTGCTTCCAGATCATTGATATTTTTAGCTAATGAGAACTTCTCTCTTTCTAGTCTCATAGTTTCTTCAGCAGCTTCTTTTTGAGCCTTAGAGTTCTCTGCTGATTCTAATGTAGATTGTGTTAATTCATATTTTCTTGATAATGATCTTAAAATATCTTGAGTTTCATCAACTTGGCGTGTTCTTCTTTCTTTTAATCGTTTCAAATTTTCTCCTATACGATCTAATGTATTTATATCTTCATCAATTTCGAAATTTTCTCTAGTAGATTTAAGTAGAGCTGCAAATTCACTGTCCATTTTATGTAATATTAAAAGTTTGATGTATTAATGTGTCGCGTCCAAAAACATTCACAATTCAAACCCCGTCGATTTTTACGATACTCAAAACATCCGAGTTTGGCATTTATTGGGACCGTATTAAAGCTTAACCACCACTAATTTGGTACACCATCAAAAAATTATCACCACTCTTTAATTTTTTTTTTTTTTTTTTTACCAAATTTTTCACATCTCACGCCATTATAGAATATAACAAAAATGTCATCAAATACAGGTATTGGGGAAGATAAAAAAATCCCAGTATGGATGCTAGCACCATATGAAGAGCGAGAAGTTCGAAAAATCTGTCAAGAACAAACTAACGAGAAATGCGCTGACCAATTTCGAGAATTTGCAGAATGCTCTAGACAACATCAACTATTATTTTCATTTAAATGTAAAGATCAAAAGAAAGCTATGATTGATTGTGTGGCTCATTGGGGTAGTCAAGATACTTTTGAAAAAGTACGGAATGATTTTATTCAAAAGAAAATCGAAAAAGCTGAAAATGAATCTAAAAATTAAGTTTCTTCTATTTTGATGTGATAGATCTTTGATAGATTCTAGAAATGGTATAAAAAGAAATTGCTAGACTAGTTCATTTGAATTTGAGTACGATGAGAGGTATTTTTAGAATAAAGTCTAGATATTTATTATAATTGGATGAGTATAATTGAAAATGTTCGATCTGTGTTTGAGCAACTTTTGTCGTTAAAAAATTGCTGGTGTGGTTTTCCTTGTTGGTGATTGAATGTTTTAGAAAGATGTATAATGAGGGAATTATTCTTCAAGAGATTTGTGGAATTTTTATTGTATATATTTGATCTGTAAAATTTGTGGGGGTTTGAGTTTAACTGTAAATAGCATTTACTGAAATTAATTTTCTATTTAAACAAAGAGTACCAAATCGTAGTCAAGGATCAACGTGACTTATAAAACTCTTTGGTTTATGAAACACTTTTAATATTCTGAATGTGGTTGCATGCAACATTGTAAATTTAGTGAATCGATTGATAGACGGTTAAAGCTCAGTTACTTTAAGTATACGTATATATATATACCATTCCTTAAAGTGATGAGTTCGATAGATTATTGAAGTTATTTTTTTATCAAGTGGACGGCATTGTGTGTTGATCCTTTTATTGTTCATGATAATCCATGGCAGCAGATAGTGATGTTAAATACCAATCGGATGGTATTCAAACCAGTATTATATTACAAATTAAGTACGTAATGCAGCTGTCATTAAAATTCATCGGCCGATGGCATTCATTTTGGTAATTGTATATACCTGGAGCTATGTTAATAGCTAAACTTGCATCATAATACATTAAATTTTAAAGTTCAAGTATAGTAGTGTAGCTGGAGGTTATTAAATATATACGATATTAGTTGAACCATATAGACATTAGTAAGTATAACCTAGCCAAGTAAATCATCCAAGATGTGTATACAATTATATTGACCTAGAGCTCAGGAAAAACGTTCTAATCTAAAGATCTTACCTCTATAAATGATTAATTAATATTCGACAATCAAATGGTTTTTAGCTCATTTACATTGGACAATTACACAAAACCACTATAGATATATAATTCTATGATCAAACATTTGATACATTACAACATAATGTTTTATATATTTCGTAATGGATATCATCATCCTGATTATGATTTATTCAGATCTTAAAAGAACAATTGATATTGGGTAGATTTTGATCAGAAAATTAATGATTCTGGTGAATAGAAAGTGTAGTAAGAGAAAACCGTTTTAGTTTGCGATTACTAAACTCGAACCTCGTGATACTATAAAATTATTCCCATTAATGTGTACAACCAAAAGCTACCACCTTCTTATTCTAGCTATGGCAAAGAATACTAACTTTTGCGCAATAACCAAACAGCAAAATAGATGTCCTTTTGTTCTTGTTCTATCAGTCTTAATAACAACGAACATAAAAACTGACACTAACAGCCGTTTGTACCTTAAAAAAAGGCGTGCTCCCCGCTTAAACATTAGATATTGCGCACGTTAAGGTGAGACAATCTCCAGGCAGTAATAGTTGATTTTTACGATAAGCTCAAGCATTGGTAAGATATTCAATGAGCCGCTCGGGGCTTAACCGATCAAAAACGCAACCAAATCTCATGAACTTTCACCATCATTATCACCATCATCATCCGGAACATCAATTTCTGATTTTTCGAACCCTATAAACCCTGAGTTAAATAAACAAAGACTTTTTTTTTGTGGAGAAAACTAGTTTACTTTATTATTGCGCTATTATTTACGATTCCATAAACTTAAGTAAAAAAAAAAAAAGTTAAGTAGATAAACATCAACATTATAATAACTAGTAATTGAACTTGAAATGGTAAGACTTTTGGACTTTGTTTCTTTAGCAAACTAAAAATACTTCAAAAGAAAAAAAAAGAATTATTCATGCTGTTGAACACTTTTATATAACAAATCCAAAATCCTTTATTTCGAATATATTTTTCCCTTTTTTTTTCTCCCTTCCCCTCCTCAACTATTCATGAATTAAAGTAATAATGTCAGGAATTGTTGATTCGGTTACCAAGTCTGTTGGTGATGCCATCTTTGGCAAGAACCAACAGGGTGACAATTCTGATAATATACAAGACGACGCAACTCCTCGAGTATCTCAAGATGCTCTATTGCATCAATCAAAAGATGCTAATATTAACGATTATAATACCAACGAATTAAATGATTATGAAATTGTAGGTAAACCACATCCAATGGATAAACCTCCAGTTGATAATTTTAAAAGAATTACCCCTCCACCTGAAGATCAACAAGAACGATTAGTTCAAGGTGATAAATATGCAGCAGGTGAAAATGCAAGATTATTTGATAATCAACAAAAACAACAACAACAGTATTCAAGAGGTAATGATTTTGCTGGTTCAAAATCAAGAAAACAACAACAACCAATTGATTCTAGTGTTACTAGACCTTTGGATACTAAATCAACTACATCAAATCAATTATCTGATGCAAGAAGATCAAAATTAGATCAACAAGCTATCAGATCTGGTGATAGTGCAGCCAAAAAGGCTCCTTATCATGAAGGTGCAAAGAATGCTTATCAGCAAAGCAACCAACGAGCCCAAGATGCAATTCGACGTGCTAATGATCAAGTAAACCAATATGCTATTGGTAGTGGTGGTGGCTCATCAAATGTTAAATCTCGAAATGCTGATATGAATCGAGAATCAGTTCCAACTTTAAGATCTCCAAAAGCTTCAAATGCTCAAACTGAAATTCCAGATTTAAGAAATGAGGATTCTGCTGCTGCTGGTCATGCTAGTGGCACTGGTACCCAACAACATAAACGAAATGGTAGTATTCAAGAAATTAAAGGTGCTATTACTGGTTTATTTAAAAAGAAGAAGTCTACTACCAGTAGTGGTGGTAATACTTCAGGCTCTGGTTCAGAAGGTTTTGAAGGTTATTCTTATGATGATACTGCTGCTAGTCCAATGCAAGAACAAGCTTCTCCAATTAGCCCAACTAGTCCAACAATGAAATCTGCTTCTTCAAATTATAAATCTGGTACTGGTGTTTCTACTGGTGCAGCAGCAGCTGCTGCAGGTGGTGCAGCAGTAGGTACAGGTACTTATGCATCTCAACATGGTAAACAAGATTCATTATCAAATCAATATGATGACTTATCTTCTCAACCACAACAACCTCAAAGACGAAAATCAGCCACTGAAAAATTGACTGAAAGATTCAGAAAAGGTTCAAAGAAAGAATTTGATTCACCAAGTGGTAATATTCAAGGTGCTAATATGGGTTCATCAAATATTGATAGTTCTGGTACCCAACCATTAAATACTTCAATCGATGCTCATGATCCAAGTGCTAATATCGATTCTGATTTGAAAACTCCAGTTTCTCCAACTGGTGCTGCTAAATTGTCTACACCACCTCGATATAATGATTTGAACTCACCATCTTCTCCAACTAGTGGTGGTATGGGTTCTACTGGTGCAGTTATTGGTTCAACAGGTACCAAAGGTGCAGGTGCAGGTATGGGTTCTGGTTCAACTGGTATGAAATCCCAGTCTGGGCAAGGTAATTTATCTGGTGGTATTGGCTCTCCAAATTACAATGACTCTGCAATTGATGATGAAGACCTATCTAGTACTTCTTATGGTACTAGTGGTGCAGCTTTGAGTTCATCAACAACTCGAAATGATTGGTTTAAAACTTATCAAAAACCAAGATCCAGATCAAGAGAAGAAAATAAAGAAGAAATCAAACAAAAAATGAGTGAATTCTATGGTCCACCTGTTAAAAGAAGACAATCTATTCCAGAAAAAATCAAAGATTTGGCAATGTTCAAAACTGACAAAGAACCAACTTATATTTCTACTCCAGGTAAAATGCCAGGTGCAATTGGTTCAAGACCTGGCTCTTCTGGTTCTGCTGGTTGGTTTGGTGTAGCTGCTGCTGGTGCAGGTACAGGTGCCGCTGCTGGTGCAATTGGTGGCGGCTCAAGATCTGCTTCTGGTGCTGGTCCATCTGGTATTAATGCCCCATCTGGTTCTCACGATTTAAATACTTCTAGTAATCCTCAAGGGACAACTGGCTTAGATGCTCATGGTAATAGTATTGATGCTAATCTGGATCCAAATGCTAATACTAAATTTGGTTCTCAAGGTCAAGGTATGAATGCTGGTTTAGACTCTCAAGGTATTAATTCTAATTTGGAATCTCAAGGTATTAACTCTAATTTGGATTCCCAAGGTATTGATACTAGATTAGATTCTCAAGGCGCTGGTAATCAAAGTCAAGGTATTGATTCTAATTTAGATTCAAACTTGAAATCTAATCAAGGTAATTTACATGGTAGATCAGCTGCTGGTATTGGCGCTGGTGCTGGTATTGGTGCTGGTTCCGGTGTAATGGGTTCTCAACTAGGTAAAAATTCAAATCAAGCACCATCATCTCAATTGGATAGTTCATCAAAACTAAACAAACCAGGTGATACTTCAATTGATAGAACTCATATTTCTGCAACTCATACTTCCCCAAATATGGAATCTAAATTGGAACATAACTTGGAAGAAAAAATGGATAGAGCTGGTATTAAATCAAATTCAAGATCTGGTTCTGCTTCTAGTCCATCTGATAACTCTGCTTCTGGTGCTGGCTGGTCGAAAGGTACAACTGCTGCTGGTGCTGCTGGTGGTGCCGCTGCTGCTGGTATGGGTGCCTATGGATATAACCATGCTAAACAATCCAATAATGATGATTTGAATAAACCACCTTCACCAAGTTCAAATTCTGGTGGTGGTTTCTTGGATACCTTGAAACGACGATTTAGTGGTTCTGGTAGTTCTGGTTCTGGTAATAAAGCTCAAGATAAAGAAATTAGTTCACCATTGGAAGCTAATCAAAATACTTCAACAAGTACTAGACCAGAATTACCAGCTGAAGGTAAAGTTAAAGATCAAGCTACTACTTTACAAGATGAGTATTCCAAATCTGCTAAACAACAACAAAGAGATATGGATTTATCTGGTTCTAATCAAGGTTCTTCTGGTTTGAATGGTATGTACACCCTAATAAAATTTTAAGAACTAATACTAACAATTATAGATAACTCTGTCGGTGCAGGTATGACTTCTGCTGCAGGTATTGGTGCAGGTGCAGGTGCAATTACTGGTTCAAAATCTCATGGTTCGTCTGGATTAGATGGTATGTATTTAAAGTAGTAGAAAGAAACTAACAGTCATAGATTCAACTTCAAGTGCATTCAGTTCTCAAAATCGAGGTAAAACTCAAGCTGAATTAATGCAAGAATACTCAAGTTCTCAAGCTCCAGGTTCTGGTATGTATTAGCAATCAGATCAAGAAAAGAAAACTAACATTTATAGGTTTATCAAGTGGACCTAGAGACCAATTACAAGGTGATCTAAAAGATGATGCTCAAATGGTTCAAGAAAATTACGATAATGCTCCATCTTATACTATTGATCATCCACCTGGTAGTGGTTCTGGTATGCCAGCAGCTGTTAGTGGCGGCGCCGCAGGCGGTGCGGCTTTAGGTGCAGCTGGTGCTTCTGCTCACACTAAAAACAGTTCTTCTGGGTTAAACGATGATTATGAGACAGATGATAGTATCCCACCAAGCGCTCAAGCTTTTAAACAATCTAAGCGACAACCATCAACTCTAGATTCTCAAGCTCCTCCTCAACAATCTTATCCAAGTGCTTCTAAGACTGCTCATGGTTCTCAAGATTTGAAACAAGGTTCTTCATTTGGTAATACTGGTTATGATAATGAATCACCAATGCAAGCTACCCATCAACCAAGTTCTAAGGTTCAATCTAAAGGTATTCAAGGTGCTGGTGGTTATGATAATGAATCACCAATGCAATCTGGCAAGGCTGCAAGATCACAAGATATTAATCAAGGTTATACCACTTTGGATCATAATGCTCCAAATACCAAAGCATCTCAAGGCATGAATCAAGGTTATAGTATTTATGACAATGATGCTAAAGCAAGATCTCAAGGTATTAATCAAGATGATAGTATTTATGATAGTAATGATCCATCATTAAAAACCAAACCTCAAGGTGAAAACCAAGGTGCTGGTGATGCCAACTATGACAATGATTCATCCAATTTTAATGAAAATGATTATGGTGACAATAATGATGATGGTACCGATGGTAATAAGAAGAGCATGAAATCTAAAGGTGCTAAAAGATTGAAAGATTTGGAACAAAGATTGGATGCTAAAACTGGTGGTAAAATCTCACAATTAGAAGATAAAATTGACGCCAAAACCGGTGGTAAAGCATCAAGAATGAGTAAGAAATTGGATTTAGCTGCTGGTGGTGCTGGTGCTGCTTTAGGTGGTGCTGTTGGTGCAGGTGCAATGGGTGCTTCATCCAAAAACAAGAAAGATCAATCTATTGGCGATAATGATTTAGATGACGATATGGATGATATTCATTCTGGTAATAAAGGTTACAATGATTCATCACCATCTGGTGCATATGGTAGTAAAGGTTACAATGATTCATCACCATCTGGTGCATATGGTAGCAAAGGTTACAATGATTCAACTTCATCACCATCTGGTGCATATGGTAGCAAAGGTTACAACGATTCAACTTCATCACCATCTGGTGCATATGGTAGCAAAGGTTACAGTGATTCAACTTCATCTCCATCAGGTGATAGTAAATTCGATTCATCAAAGAAACAGACTGATCCAGCTAATATTCAAAATTCCAAATCAAGAGAATTCAATAGTGCCGGTATTCAATCTCCATATTCTGGTGCTAAAGGCAAAAGATCTGCTGGTATGAACGCTGCTAATATTAACACTGATTCAAACGAACCATCTGCAATGAAATCAGGTAGTCAACATGAGCAAGAAAATAGTAAAATTTCAAATTTAAAAGCTAATCAAGGTGCTAGAACTCCTGGTTCAATCGATTCAACTACTTCTCCATCTAAACGAGGTGATGTTACTCATTCTACTGGCGTCAATACTGAATCCACTGTTCAACCACATGGTTCATATGGTGTTCCAGGTAGAAAAGATAGTGCTTCTAAAAAAGGTACTTCAGGTTATAACTTCTCACAGGCTCATAATCGGGAGTTTGATAAATTTGCAGATGAAGATTTAAATGATGATACGCTAGGTTCTTCTCAACGACATCAACAACAAAAATCTACCGCTGGTTTTGGTTCCACCGCTGGTAAGAATGCTGTTGGTAGTGCTGGTGCTGGTGCTGCTATTGGAGTTGGTGCCGGTGCTGCTGCTAGTTCATTATCTGAACATCAAAGAATTTCTCATGATGCTCAATTAAGAGCTGCAGAGCAAATGTTTGGTGGTGGAGCTTCTACAACTTCTCCAAATAATCAATCAGCTGGTTTAGGTTCTGCTATGGGCCATGATGCCCCAGGTGCTAATAAATCAAGTGATTTAACTGGTGCTAATAATGACGATATGAACGATTTAGCTGGATCACAATCTACTTCTCAACAACAACCAGCTAATATGAAGGCTAAGGGTGCTCAAGCTTTGCAAACTGCTCGAGGTAAATTAAATCAAGCTACTGGTGGTACTGTTAGTCATATTGAAGATAAATTAGACTATGCTACTGGTGGTGGTGTTGCTAACACTAAGGCTGCTATTGATAATTATGCTAAATCTGGTCAAAATGATCATGATATTGATCAGTCAACTAGTCAATATCGAGGTCAAGCTGTTGGCCAAACTTTAGATCCTAATGATTCCCGGTTTAAAGATTCAAATATTGCCGGTGGTGCTGCTATTGGTGCTGGTGTTGGTACTGGTGTTGGTGCATTATCATCATCACAATCAAAATCCAGATCTGGTCAAACTAATCAAGGTGAATTATATAACCAAGAATCTCCAATGAATACTCAAGGTTATACGACTGCAAGTTCAGGTAGTTCTGGATTACATCCCTCCCAAGATGCTAGAGAATTGAATCCTCAAATTTCTAATACTGGTGTTAAAGATCAAGAATTTGTTTCTGGTAGTGCCGGTTCATCTGTTTATGAATCTAAATTGGATCCACAAGAACATCCAGAATCTTTGGGTGATGATTATCATTCATTAGATCCAGCTGCCGATTCTTTTGTTCCAGGCAAATCTCAACATGGTGATGAACGATCAATGGGCTCCCAAGGTATCCAAGGCTACGAAGGTGCAGCTATGGGTGCTGGTGCTGGTGCTGGTGCTGGTGCTGGCATTGGTGCAGGAGTTGGTGCTATGCAAAGCTCTCATGGTGCACAGAGTCGAGGTATTCAATCTGGTGTTCAAAGTAATCAATTTGATAGCACATCGCAAGGTAATCAATTTGATAGCACATCACAAGGTAATCAATTTGATGATATATCATCTCAAGGTGCAAATAATCAAAGTTCAAAATCACCAAATTGGAAAACTAAAGGTGCTTCTAAAATTAAGGAAGCTGAACAAAAATTAGATTCCAAGACTGGTGGTAAAGTTAGTGATATGCAATCTAAATTAGATGATAAAACCGGTGGTAAAGTTTCACAAGCTCATGATAAATTAGATCAAATGGCAGGTGACAGCTATACTAGTGGTGATGGCTATAGCAAAGATCGACAAGCTAGTTCAACTTTGGATAAGACCTCATTGTTTGATGAACAACATGGTTCTTCTAATGCTAATTTAGATAAGTCTGCTAATACGCAAGGTGGTTCTGGTGCTGCTTCTGCAGGTATTGGTGCTGTTGCTGCTCAAAGCTACAATTCTCAAGGTTCTCAATCTCATGGTGCTCAATCTCAAGGTATTCAATCTCAAGGTATTCAATCTCAAGGAATTCAATCTCAAGGAATTCAATCTCAAGGTAATTCAAGCCGAGGAAATGAAGATTTGAGCGGTCAATCTCGAGGTATTCAGTCTCAAGGTAAATCAAGCCGAGGTATAAATGAAGATTTGAGCGGTAATAATCAATCAAATCAATCATTTGACTTTAAAGATCAGAATGCCCAAAATCAAAGTAACCAAGCCTCAAGAAACTTCTCAAGCAGTGCTAACAATGATAATCGAAAATCAGGTATTGCAGTTTCAGATGATGATGATATTTATGGTGATGATGATTTAAATAAAGTTCCATCAAATGAAATGGGTCGAACTCTATCCAATAAATCTCAAGATTCTCAATCTAACCCGCATAAAACATCTGTTTTAGGTGGCGCCGCAGGTGGTGCGGCTGCTATGGCAGGTTTTAGAAGAAATGAGAGAAGAGGTAGTACTAATCAAATGAGTTATCCAAAAGAACAAGACAGCACTGCTCATGATAACCATGAAGATTATAACTACGATCATACCAAACATCGAGAACCACCTCATGAATCTGTTTTAAGAGGTCCTACTTTGAAAGATCCAAACAGTGCTCCAAGAGATGAACAAGGTGTTTTCCAAACTGAAGCTAATACTAATCATCAAGATTTAAACCAAAGAAATGATGATACTGATGGTGCATCTAATATGCCTGGTGCATGGAAATCTGGTTATAATGAGAATGATCAACAATCTGGTTTAAATAGTTCTCAACAATCACCAACTGGTTCTAGTGCTGCAGGTGCAGGCGCTAATGCTCATGGTGGTTTAAATATGTCTGGTGTACAAATGCAAAATGCTCAAGGTAAACGATCATCTGGTATTGATAACTCAACAAGCTTAAGTGATGATGTTGATAATTTCAAAAAAGATATTAATGATGGCAAACGAGCTAATACTGAACAATTCAATCAAGGTATTCAAGCAAGACAATCGGAATTAATGAATAAAGCACCAAATTCTGAATCTAATAAATCTAATTTGAGTGATAAAGAAATGAAACGCTCATCAAAAAATGAAAAAAAGAATAAAAAAGGTGGCTTTCTAAGTAATTTACAAAGAAAGCTTTCTGGTGGTTCTAAGAAAGGTGATAATATGAATGATTCAACTGGTAAACAAGTTCATGATAATCCAAATTTACAAGCTGATGCTAATGCTAAAACTCATTCTACTGGTACTGGTGCCGCAGTTGGTGCTGGTGCTGGTGCAGTTGGTGCTGCAGGTGCAGGTGCATATGCTTCTCAATCCAAGAACCAGCAACAATCACCATCATCTATGGGTAATCAACAATCTTCAATGGGTAATCAGCAATCAACTATGGGTAATCAGCAATCAACTATGGGTAATCAGCAATCAACTATGGGTAATCAGCAATCAACTATGGGTAATCAGCAATCAACTATGGGTAATCAGCAATCAACTATGGGTAATCAGCAATCAACTATGGGTAATCAGCAATCATCTATGGGTAACCAACAATCCATTGGTCAACAAGGTACTCAAGGTAGCCAATTTGGTGCTGCTGGTTCCCAGGGCTATCAATCATCTCAAGATGCTATGAATCAAGATTCAAAATCTCAAGATTGGAAGACTAAAGGTGCTTCTAAAATCAAGCAAGCTGAACAACAATTAGATTCCAAGACTGGTGGTAAAGTCAGTGATGCTCAATCTAAGCTAGATGATAAAACTGGTGGTAAATTTTCAAAAGCTCATGATCAATTAGATAAATATGCCGAAGATGGTCAAAAATCTTCTATGGGTAACCAACAGTCTTCCTCAGGTAATCAATCATCTATGGGTAATCAATCATCTATGGGTAATCAATCATCTATGGATAATCAATCATCTATGGGTAATCAATCATCTATGGGTAATCAATCATCAAGAGGTGACCAATCCTCAATGGGCCAACAACAATCATATAATCAATCATCTATGGGTAATCAATCATCTATGGGTAACCAAACCTCAAGAGGTGACCAATCCTCAATGGGCCAACGACAATCATATGGTAATCAGTTATCTATGGGTAATCAATCATCTATGGGTAACCAAACCTCAAGAGGTGACCAATCCTCAATGGGCCAACGACAATCATATGGTAATCAGTTATCTATGGGTAATCAATCATCTATGGGTAACCAAACCTCAAGAGGTGACCAATCCTCAATGGGCCAACAACAATCATATGGTAATAAGTCATCTATGGGTCAATCAAGCGGTGTAGACCACTCATCTTTGGATCAATCGCAAACTATTGGCTTGTCAGGTGGTAATGCAAATACTCAATCAAGAGGTATGAGAGGTGCACCAATGACTCAACCATCCTCTATTGGTCATCAACCATCATCAACGCAGCAACCAGTTGATAATTCAATGGGTCACCAAACTAGGGGTAATAATTTTGATAGCTCAATGAATCAAGAAACTAGAGGTAGCAATTTTGATAGCTCAATGAGCCATCAAAACACTAGTGGTGGTGCGCAACAACAAAATGTTAAATCAATGATTATTGATGATAAAGATTATGAACACTTGAAGGAGAAGCATCAATCATCATCTGGTTATAAACAAGGTTATCAACAAGATGATACTATTCCAACAACACATGGTGGTAGAAGTGCAGTAGCTGGTGCAGGTGTCGGTTCTACAGCTGCTGGTACTGGTGCCGCTGGTTTAAATACTGGTGGTAGACAAACTTATCAGCAAAATGACTCTAGACAAGGTTATCACCAAGATGATACTAGTGCAAATACCCATAGCGGTAGAAATGCAGCAATTGGTGCTGGTGTTGGTGCTACAGCAGCAGGTGCTGGTGCATCAGGTTTGAATACTAGTGGTACTCAGGAACAATCAATGTTTGAGAAATTAAAACATCAGGCACAGGATTTTTATGATAGCAATGTAGAACCTCATCTACAAGGTTCTCAAGGCTCTCAAGGTGCTACTGGTACCACTAATACTGAAATTGGTGGTACAACTGAAGGTGGTGAAACTTTATCCAACCAAAAGGGTTGGATGGATAAAGCTAAAGAAGCTTACCATTCATCAGTGGAACCTCATTTACAAGGTTCTAAAGGTAATACTGGTGTCACAGGTGCTGCAGGTAATAGTGCTTCAACTACTGGTGCTCCAGCTGTTGAAGGTGAAAAATCATGGTGGCAGAAGGCTGAAGAAGAAGCTCAACAAGTTTATGAAAGTACGATTAAACCAAATGTTGAGAAACTCCAAGGTTCTAAACAATCTGATCAATTGTAAGTTGGTACAAATGTTTAGATGAAGTTGTTAGATTCCTTTTGAGTTTTTGATTTATTAATATTAATTTTTTTATTATTGATTTGTTGTTTTATTATTAATTTGTTGTTTTATTATTAATTTATTTATTTTGGATATTATTATTTTTTATTTATTGGATATTATTATTTTTTTATTTATATTTACTATTATTATTTTTTTGTATTATTTTTATAGGGCTATTTATTAATTTTATTTTGTTTTAATTTTATGATTTAAATCTATTTTTTGTAACACCTTGTAGAATTTTATATCGTATTTTATTGATAAACTTCAATTTACAATAGTAATATGTGTAAACTAATGTGCATGTTATCAACCTGTAAAATCTATAGTGCACATGAGTTCTATGCATTACAAGCTTTGTTTAATAGAGCCGGAGTCCAGGTTACGCGTTGAGCAATCAGTTATAATATAGCAATATTCATCAAAATTGTTAAAGCCCTTTGACTTTTACATCTCAATTAGCCATCCTAAATCATCCAAAGTTAGGGGCCTAAGATTACCGAGATGAGGTATACTAAAATGCTCACCATCCTACCATATACAGAATGATTTTGAAATAAAAATATTAATACTGCACAAGTGCCTGATGCCGGTAATTTTACTATCCATCTCTCAAAATGAATATTTGGAGAAATTTAGGCTTATTCAGTTATAACAAAACAAATATTGATAAGGGATCCAAAGCGCAAGAAATCACTTTTATGGTTTCAACTCAATATGCGATGCATTAGGCAAAGGTGGGAAATTCTTTTGATAAATTATGAATTGAAAAAAATTGGAGGCGTTAGAGATTCATTTCAATGATGACTTTTAGAAAAATATTAATGAAAGCATTGATAATGTTCTAAAAAGGTTTTAATCTTTAAATTCTTAGTTCGATTATTAGTATACATAGTAAAATAGATTTACTGATATAATATTTAATCGAAAGTTTGGAAATACTTTAAGATTTATTTCTGGATATATTTGGTATCCAATAAAATCTGATGATCTGGATAAATTTTTCGACAAAAACTGTGACTGATTATAGATTTGAGTCGTTTAAAATTGAGCTCAGAAACTAATATCAACTCAGATAGTTTCCTAACCAAGGAACTCTCCCCAAAATTCAAAGAGATGTTGAACCGACTAGTATCAATTGAATTTAATTATCCGACCAAGTTTACTTACAGGACGTCAATACATTAAAATATATATGATTATGGATAATATTTTTAATGCTATATCGAAGGATTGCTGTGCTATTGAATATTTAGCAATTGATTAATTAGTTTTGTTTTAGGACGTAATGCATTAAATTAAGTTTATTCCCAACTTTCATTACAAGTAATAAATTCAAAGATTTAGAAATTATTATAAGGATTGGATTAGGTATTCCTGAAGTATACTTATTCTAACAAAAGAAACAGATATTATATTATTAAAGGATGTATCTTATCAGATTTAAAGCGAAATTTAAATTGGAAATTTTTGAAGATTTTCCTGGTATACTATTTTAAATTCTAAATTATTTCCAAATTCAAAAAATCCGATTTCATTATCTCCTATTGACACTTTTTAAGATTCTACAAAAATTATTCATAGTATGAGAATTAAAAATCTCAAAATGAGAAAATATGTGAATGAACAAGAATGTACAACAGACGAGTTATTTATAGTACTATAGAGCTGATTTTCTTCCAACAACTGAAAAATTTTCAATTTCAACCAACTTAAGTTTTAAAGCCACAACCAGTTAATCTGGTCACCCAAACGTTTTAAATAGTTATTATCAGGAAAGTCCTGAGCTTCAAGGTCAATTCAACAGAGTATTAGAGCTGAGCCAACAACTTTTGAGAGAAAAAGAATCACTATTATGATTAATTAACTTACTAATACTTTAGCGACGAAAGATTCATCCAGAGATTTTCATGAGAGCTAGTCTTGGGTAATGAATCAAAAACATATTAGGTTACTTAAACGAATTATAAAAATGAAATATTGTAACAATCTTTATATATTATTCACGATTGAATACTGAAATAAATAATGTTACTATCACCATAATTAGTGAGCACTGCATTTCAATCTCCTTAAGTACACCTTGTAGCTTTATCTGTATTATATATAAGTTGGGCGGGTGTATCTTGCATCTGTAGTAATTGTGTAACTGGGTACTTATTGTAGACGTACTGTAGATAATAGATTGATCGGCAAACCAGATCCGGATGACTACCGAGAATATTTAAAGATTAAGAGTTGTTGAACATCAGAAACTTGTTCCTAGAATAGTGGTACTGTATATCCCATAAGTTCCTATTATCTAAATACCAAGCCCAAGATATACAGTTAAGTTACAGTGGCCTACATTAACAAATTACTACCTATGGGAGCAATAAATCGATATCATAGAAGTTGACGGATTAGAAGTTTTTCAACAAACCAGATATATACATAACCAATTGATCACTATTACTAATTAGAATATTTTAATATTTGGGCAATGATGCAAATGCTCTAAAATTGATACCCAGTGTGGTCAGCAAGCATGTAATTATCAAAAAGATGCATACATTAAATACTGCTAGCAATAAGTGGTATATACATACCTAAAAAAAAAAGATTTTCAAACGAGATTGTTCTGTAATGGAGCATGAATAATGTATCATTAAATTTCAATTCATTCATTCTATACTGCCTAATGATGAATATATTTTCTTATGACAACCCAACTTTATGGGGGTAATAGTTAATACCTGCATAGTATACACTATAGTAGACTGATTAAGCCTTAAAAAAACTTGTATACTCGGTAATTCACTAGTTCAGTTTTTACAAAAACTTGAGCACTGCACTTCACCTCAGCAATTCTCAAGACCTCCCTGTATTTATGGTCTCGTCGATACCAATTTGTTAGTAAAATTCGGGCGACTTTTCTCGAATTGAAACACATTACGCTATGCATTTAAATGGATTTTTTGTGGCTAAGCTACCGCTACTACTCAGCCATTTCTTTTCTATTAGAGTGCGCGGCTGGAGATCCGATCCAACAGCTTGAAATAGATTGCGGCCCTAAATAAAGAACAAAACAAAAATTGGGAGTGTAGAAATATATCTTTTCAAGCCTCGGACGGGGTCGGGCTCCTCTGAACCTTTTATCAAAGCTTGAGCGTCATTGGAATAAACACATCGCCAATTTCTATTCTGTTCCTTTTTGAAAAAACAACCTTCTTTTTTTGTTATACTTTATTAACATTATACATATTCAAAATATATATATATATATCTACAACTACTAACACTTTCTGATCATTTTGTATTGTAAAAACAACCATTCACAATGGCAATTACAAAACGAGCAGGAAGAAACAAGCAAGCTAAAGAACAGCCGGCTAAACGGGGTGGTATTAAAAAGGCTACCTTTGATAGTTCCAAAAAGAAAGAAGTTGGGGTTTCTGATTTAACTTTATTATCTAAAGTTAGTGACGAAGCTATCAATGATAATTTAAAGAAACGATTTGAAAATGGTATTATTTATGTATGTATTTCTTATTGATAAGCGAGAACAAAGATGCTAACAAAAATTATAGACTTATATTGGCCATGTGGTATGTCAATTCATTATTAAGAGAGAAAAGAACTAACAAAATGTAGCTAATTTCGGTCAATCCTTTTAAAGGTCTAGGGATTTACACTGAACAAGTATTAAACAGTTATAAAGGGAAAAATCGATTAGAAGTTCCACCTCATGTTTATGCTATTGCAGAATCTATGTATTATAACATGAAATCATATAATGAAAACCAATGTGTTATTATTAGTGGTGAGTCTGGGGCAGGTAAGACTGAAGCAGCAAAAAGAATTATGCAATATATTGCAAGTGTATCAGGAGAAAGTTCGAGTGGGATTCAAAAAATTAAAGATATGGTTTTGGCAACAAATCCGTTATTAGAATCTTTTGGTTGTGCCAAAACATTAAGAAATGATAATTCATCAAGACATGGTAAATACTTAGAAATTCAATTTAATAGACAAGGTGAACCAGTTGGTGCAAATATCACTAATTATTTGTTAGAAAAAGGTCGAGTTGTTGGTCAAATTCGAAATGAACGAAATTTCCATATTTTTTATCAATTTACAAAAAATGCAAGTGAATCACATCGTCAAACTTTTGGTATTCAAGGACCAGAAACTTATGTTTATACATCTAAAAGTAAATGTACCAGTGTTGATAGCATTGATGATGGGAAAGATTTTAGAGAAACTCTAAATGCCATGGAAATTATTGGTATGGATCAATCAGAACAAGATCAAATTTTTAGAATTTTATCAGCCATTTTATGGGTTGGTAATATTGATTTTATTGAAAATCAAGAAGGTAATGCAGAAATTAGAGATAGTTCAGTTACCAATTTTGTTGCATATTTATTAGAAGTTGATGCAGAAGCAGTTGAAAAAGCATTAACAATCAGAATTATGGAAACATCAAGAGGTGGTAGAAGAGGTTCAGTTTATGAAGTTCCATTAAATCCAACTCAAGCAAGAGCTGTTCGAGATGCATTGGCCAAAGCTCTGTATAGTAATATGTTTGATTGGATTGTTGAACGAGTTAATCAATCTTTAAGATCTCCTCAACATGCAGAAAAAACTGTTGGTATTCTGGATATTTATGGGTTTGAAATTTTTGATAATAATAGTTTTGAACAAATTTGTATCAATTATGTTAATGAAAAATTACAACAAATTTTTATTGAATTAACTTTAAAAACTGAACAGGAAGAATATGTTAGAGAACAAATTAAATGGACACCAATTGAATATTTCAACAATAAAATTGTTTGTGATTTAATTGAAGAAAAAAGACCTCCAGGTATTTTTATGGCATTAAATGATGCAATTGCTACTGCTCATGCCGATTCTGATGCAGCAGATCAAAATTTTGGTATGAAATTAGGAATGTTATCAGCAAATCCACATTTTGAACAACGACAAAACAAATTTTTAATTAAACATTATGCTGGTGATGTTATGTATGATATTGATGGTATTACTGAAAAAAATAAAGATCAATTATTGAAAGATTTGTTAGTTTTGGTTGAAAAATCTAATAATCAATATTTGCATACATTATTTCCACAACAAGTTGATAGTGATAATAGAAGAAGACCACCTACTGCATCAGATAAAATAAAACAAAGTGCAAATGCTTTAATGCATACTTTATCAATGGCAAGACCATCATATATTCGAACTATAAAACCAAATCAAAATAAATCACCAACAGAATATGATGAAAAACAAGTTTTACATCAAGTCAAATATTTAGGTTTAAGAGAAAATGTTCGAATCAGAAGAGCAGGGTTTGCATATAGACAAACGTTTGATATTTTCACTGAAAGATTTTATTTATTATCATCAGCTACTGGTTATGCTGGTGATTTTATTTGGCAAGGTGAAACTAAACAAGCTGTTCGACAAATTTTAAGAGATGCTGGTATTCCTGATAGTGAATATCAAATGGGGGTATCAAAAGTTTTTATCAAAACTCCAGAAACATTGTTTGCATTAGAACATAAAAGAGACATGTATTGGCATAATATGGCTGCTAGAATTCAAAGAGCTTGGAGAAGACATTTGAATTTTAAAGCTGATCAAGCAACTAAAATTCAAAGATGGTATAGAGAAATCAAAGGTAGTAAGATTTATTATGAAAGAAGAGATAAAGGTCATGAAATTTTGGCTGGTAGAAAAGAAAGAAGAAGATTTAGTTTATTAGGTTATAGAAGATTTGAAGGTGATTATTTATCATGTAATGATAAAAATAGTGCCGGTGGATTTATGATGAAACAATTAGGTATTAATGAACATGTTAAATTTTCTTGTAGAGGTGAAACTTTACATTCTAAATTTGGTAGATCAGCTGTAAGAGTTGATAGAACCTTTGTTTTGAGTAATAAGAATTTTTATATAATTCAAGAACAAGTTTTGAATGGTCAATTATCTTTTATTAAAGAAAGATCCATCCCAGTTGGTACTATCAAGAGTGTTGGTTTATCTAATTTGAGAGATGATTGGGTTGCAATTAACATTGGTTCTAATACTGAACCAGATGCATTTATTTGGTGTGTTTTAAAGACTGAATTAATCACATGGTTAAATGTTCAAGTTAAAATTTTGGAAACAATTAATTATAATAAAAAACCAGGTAAACCAACCACAATTAAAGTTGTTAAAGATTCAACTGTTGAACATCATGATTTTTATAAAAGTAGTACAATTCATGTACCTCAAGGTGAACCTGCAAATTCCGTGTCTGAGCCAATTCCAAAGGGTAAACCAAAACCACAATCAGCTGCTAAACCTGCAAAGAAAACTACACCAAAACCTCGAGTACGTGCAACTCCACAACCGACACCTCAAGCTCAACAATTACCATCAGGATCTCAACCAGTCATTCCAGAACAACCTTCTATTATTAGAAGAGATCCAGCCCCACCTGCTCAGCAACAACAACAATATCAACAACCTGTTCAGCAGCAACCAATTCAACAACAAACACCAGTTGCAGCCAAAAGGCAATCCAAAGTTGCACCACCTCCACCTCCACCTCCACCACCATCAAATGAAACCCGTGCAAAGGCAATTTATGATTACCAAGCACAATCTGATGCAGAATTATCACTATCAAGAGATGAAATCATTATTGTTATTCAAGATTCAAATACTGGTTGGTTATTAGCATCAAAACCTAATGATCCAAAACAAGGGTGGACTCCAAGCGCATATGTTCAAATCATTCCAAAAGCTGCTGCAGGAGCTCCAAAGAAAAAAGCACCACCTCCAGCACCTCCAAAAAAACCATCTCAATTGCAAAGTGGTTCAAGTACGCCAAATTTATCTAATAGTAATAGTAATTCTATTGGTAGTGGGTTAGCTGATGCAATCAAATCAAGGAACCAACAGACTAATGGCTTAGCTGGCGGGCTGGCACAAGCTTTAAAAGCAAGAAAAAATGCAAATACAAGTGATGATGAGGATGATGATTGGTAATTGCACACTTGTAAAGTAGATGTAGTAGTTTAGAAAATGTACTTTTATTATTATTAATGAAATTTTATGAGATAAATAAATATTGATTAGTAAGTTTTGTAAAAGGTGATTATACAATGTGCTCGGAGGTGACTTCTCGTTTATGACTTAGCATTCCATGCCACATCCTTGAAATATAATTAAACACTGAATTATGATTGTAATCTTGGACAGATTTTCGTTCTTTACCATTAAAGTCTAGTATTGTTAGATTAATTTCTTAATGTGAATAAATTCTCAAAAAATTATGGAATTTTAGACATTTAATTGATATGATCAATTAATACTTACAAGAAAAATGGGTTGAAGCTTCACAATTTCTTGCTTCGTCAGCCATTTGGTCATTTGCAATCAATTCGTTATCATCGACTTTTTTACTGCTAAACATTTTGAGTTTTATGATTAAGTATGCTGCTTATATTATTTTTTCCCCTCCGTGAATGTGTTTTTTTTTAAATTTTCAATTGAAATTTTTAGTAATTTTTGATTATATTCTAACTGTAAGTTAATTATGATGTTTCTATGGTCGATTTAATTAATATCGTTTTCAATTTCTATTATAATTACTGTCGATAAAAGATTAATTCGATTTTTCTATTATATTAAAATATTTCAGAAAAAAAAATTCAAAAAACTTTGCGTCTTTTAGTCTATATATATTCTTAGCTAAAAATTAGGGTCAATAACTTTATTGTTTCTATTTTTCAATATCCTGCACTGATTAAATAAAAAACTGGTACATTTCCAAAACCTTCGGTTCCCCTTACCTTTTGCACCAGCTTAAAGGATAAAAAATTCATTGTCTTGATTCGAAACTTGCATGATTGAAGTGCATTAGCACTGTTTCTTGTTCATTTATTACAGGCTAAGAATACATTTCCATGCTTATAATTCTGCTAATATATCTCCTTCTGGTGCATTTTAACAGTAAGATGATCATGAAAGCAACGGTTTAAATCTGCCATGGAGTGCTTGTTAGAGAAACTATATGTGGCCACCAATGAGGTGGCTAGTATTAGTCGTAGCTAGAATAGGTTTGTAGATCTATAGATTTGGCAGTCTTAGGTTAAGCTGGTGTAACAGGTACTGCTTAAGGTAATGGAAATATCAAGTAAGAAAGTACCAAGATTTTGGTAAAATTATTCTGATGATTTAATGATTTGTAGGCTAGAATTAAGCCTGTAACATTATTCATCTATGTAAGTGATAGCAATCAACTTACTAGGGTTCCAGGCTAAAGTGCTTAAAGTCTCAATATTTATCTATAGTGTTACCATATACGTAATTATTATAACATTAGGACCTGAGCTTAAGGCGCATGTAACAATTTCAATATATATGATATTATAATGTGGTGTCAAGCCTACATCTGGATATGATACATATAACTATATATATGTATACAATTGCTAAATTCGCTTTGTTCTTAATTAATCCTCACCTATAGGCTTAAGTCACAAGAATTAATCAAGCTAGAACTTGAATGATATTATAATTGATATGAATATAATTTATTTATACTTAAGAAAATTTGGTATTTAACTACGGATTAAACATCCTAAAGATACCTTGTACAAGTATACATCCATAAGCCTAGATCTATTCAGCTATTCTAAGTGCATGAAATCCATATATCCATATATTGTATATATATATGCATGCACGGATCACACCATGGTTGGCAGCTTAAGTTGTATCTATAAATTATCTAACCATCATTATGATAGTGGTACATACAAGTTGCACTGAGCCACCAGAATTTAAGTTGGACAGGCAAATATATAACTAATGGTTATTCCCTGAATATGTAGTATCAAACCATATAAGTTGACACCTTAACTAAATCTAATTAAAAACATTATTAGGAAAGTAATAGATATATAAGACTCATACTATATATAACTATTACTTTAAAGATTTTCCAGCCAATCAAAAAAATTCCTAAGTTTAAAAATATTATTAATGTTGACGATTTTTTTACTCAATTCGATAAATTGACCGTTTATGGATTTTTCTGTTATCGTTACCGTGGCGATGCAAGTTTGTTACAAACAAAAAAAAACCTAAACAAGGCTTATAAAAATCTCAAACTATGCATCATGCTAGCCACTGATTCTATTAATTACTATCCAAATGGATAAGAGTTCGGCCCAACATTAATAGCTAACTACTATGACCTTAGAAGCCAGTTTGAATTCCCCTGTATAAAATGGATGAGCCTGTTGAGAGACTTGAAATTTTTTTGGGGGTTTTTTTTTCAATTAATAAACCAACATCTGGCTCAACCACATAAATATATGCTCATTAATCATCATTGTTCGAAGTTGACAATTAATTATTTATTCTAAATTATAAAGAAGCTTAATGGTCATTGTGGCGCCTGAACGCTGAGGTACGCGTGCGCGCGGCTTTTTTAATCACCTAGGCGATATAAAGCTAGCCCCCTTTTTTCTGAGCTCTATTACTGCCATCCAGCAAAGCCTCGCGCGTTGGCAGGAACAACAAGCTCAAAAAAGTGATGGTGAAATCTTTTGCTGCAGTTGCTAAAATTAGAATTGCAAGGAACAACAAGCACGCACTCAACATAGATTGCGACAAAATCTTCTTAATTGAACTTTATTTGTTACTACAAGCACTTTACCAATTAATACAAATGATAAAGTTAATTCATAATGAAAGATTTATGCATATATTGATACAACTAGTTTTCAAGATATTTGCGGTCCAAATCTTCTTTATCATTACTGCATGAAGATATTTATTAATAAAAGGAAGAATCCAGTTCAGGGTGCATAACGCTTTACTACCACTTAATGATTACTACAAATTGTATATATATATAATGAATCAATATATAGGAAGAGATTAAAAGTATTATTACAACAAACGCTTAACTAACCTATCACCTAATGCTGAAATAGAATCTTCAAACTCTTGAAAAGATCGAGCATTCCATTTAGCAGTGTTACCTGGTACAGCATCATCACCAGTGAATGCAATATATAAAACATCCAACTCATCATGACCATTATTACCTGTAATATGGTCACCGAAACAAGCAGTAGCAAGACTTAAACTTGCTTCACCGACCATTGGTTCATCAGCACCACAAGTATCCCCCCATATACCATATACCAACTTATTATTACAAACTACCGCCACAACTGATAATGGTTTTACTCCAATAGATTCAGGTTTGAAAGATCTACTATGATCATTACCCAACACCACATAAGGAATAACATTTGCGTTCAAATCATTAATATTATACTTTTTAACATAGTCAATAAAAGTTGTTTCCCCTTGAGTATCAGTACTTGAGCCGCATCGGCCGTCACTGTACCCACTTTGATCACCGTCACAATCAACATCCATATTAATTAAATGACCAGGGGGACCATTTAAATATAAAATATTTCTTCGATCATTGGTACAATATGATGCACGTGAACATTGATAATTTGCTTTAAACCCTGTTGCCAATAAGTTCCCACCACGACATTCACCTGCTTTTGCTTGATTATAAAATTGTAAAACGTATGGTGGGATGGCACGTTTTTGACTAAATCCGTTCAATGCTTTGAAATTTTGATGAGTTATTCTTGCTTTTGACTGTGATTTGCCTCCTCCTTGAACTTGTTGAGGACGATTATGACGTTGTGGAGCTCTAGATGGTACATTAAAGTAGTTGTCGTAGTCGTCGTCGTCGTCGTCGTCGTCGTTGTAGTCGTAATCGTAGTCGTAGTCGTAGTCGTAATCGTAATCGTAGTCGTCAATGTTTTGATTGATATGTTTATGTCGATTATGATGATTTTCATGATAAATATGAAACTCTGATAGTACATTTCTTATTAGAAATAAAAGTACAGCTGTCCGTACAAAAAAATATGAATCTAAAGCCATCCTTGTTTTAATCAATTGTTGAGAAATGCTCTTGTTGAGTAAACCTAGATTACATTATTGAGGAGAGAAAAAAGGGAAAAAAATTTAAAAAAATTAAAGGAAATCTTGATGTTTATAAGTCTATAAGATAAAAAATTAGTTATATTAAACAAGCAAGTCTAAAGTTATAAACAAAAAAAGATTGCAAGTGTATTCCTTTTTTCTAAAAAATGACTTGATAAATAAAAAGAGAATCGAAAGTCTATAAAGAAGTTCATAAAAATCGTTAAAATCTGAATTAATGCACCAAAAAATAAAAACAAGGGAGAACCTTATTTAGCTAATGGATCACCTGGAGCTGCTTTAGCAAATGGGATATCAGCACCAGTGATTTCGTAATATTTTGGTGATGAATTACCATTTAAAGCTGCTTGACCTAATGCAATTTGTTTATTTGTAACATCAAATACTGCATAAGTTGATCTTAAAAATACATCACCTAAAATATTCATTCCATTAACTCTTGTGTTATCCATAATTGCTAAAAATCGATCTTTTGGTGGATTATACATAAATTTTTTAGATTCTGGGAAAACTTCTGAGGCTGGAGTTTTGATAATTGCACCATTAAAACTAAATTGAATAGTTGGATTACCCTTTTGACTTAATTGCTTAGAATCAATAAAGTATAATCCAGATTTTGAATCTAATGTGGCACCAACTTGTTTTGCAATTTGCTGAACAATATAACTTGGTAAATAATTATAACTTGAGCCACTGTCAACTCTAACTTTTGGTTTATTTGCTGGTAGTTTGTAAAATAAATTACCAACTTTCATACTTGTTAATTCAATTTCAAATGCTCCTGGATCAGTTAATGGTAATTTCCATAAATCACCAGTATACTTTGATGCATCCATACCACCAAAAATAATTGACCCCTTTGAAGATTCTAAATCATCTAAAAATAATGAAAAAACATGCTTTGAAATATCTCCATTCTTAACTAATGCACTAGGTAAATTTTGTAATGCTTTATCATCACCTTTTGCTCCTGAAAATCCAACACCTAAAATACCGGTTGACCCCTGATCTGTTGTATTAACTAATCCAAATTCCATTTTAGGGACTGAAAATGGGCCACATTGGACTTTATCATCAACCCAACTACCTGATGCTTTACTTGTAACATAACCAACAGTAAATGGTTTACCAGTATTGTGAAATGAACTGCTTTTACCTGCATCAAAAGATGCTGCTTTAACATCTGTCTTTGAATCTAAACACCACATTGAACCCGAACCTGAATCTAATAATAATTTAACTTCTTGTGATGGTGTACCAAGGCCTAAATTCATTGAATAATATGATACTTGATTTGCTAATGTCATTAATGCAATCCCACTTCTTGCTGTAAGAAGTGTCTTTGCAAAGTTTGCTGTCTTTTGTATATGATGTTGAACGTCAACTTTAACTAACTTCATTATGTAATGCTTTTGTAATAATGGTTTTTTTTATTTTTATGCTCTATGATCTATTGGTATTGATATGCTGATAATGTTGCTTCACGAATGAACAGAATGAAAGATTGAAATTAAAAAAAAAAAAAGAATATTCTCAGGATCATTCAGCCTTTTTATACAATCGAGAAAGAAGTATACCATAGTATCGACAATATCGTGAGATATTCAAGTCTGGTTTGTGGTTTCAATCTATGGTAAATCATTGATCGATGGACTTCTATAATTGTTTTTTTTTCTTTTTTTTTTTTTTAATTCTAATGACCCGAAGGGGTTCTGAAAATGCACAAGATTAAAAAAAGATAGTCACCAAGTCTTGTTATCCATTGCAAAAGACCCCTATAAATTATTAAAACTCATCAGAGGTTACCGTTGATCGATCGTAATTTTCTAATAACCTATCATAACTTTCACTAATAGTCTAATTCGGTAATTCGAGTATACCTGTCAATTTTTACAGTATAGAAACAAAAATGGTAACTCCCCGAAATATTAAAGTAGCTGAACTATAGCTGGCCATGGTCATAACTTTTCCATCCAAGGATCATTCTTCCAACGTAATGGTACCTTCTATAACCTTTTTGCATGCCAACTTTACTAATCCCGCTGCATGCTGAGTATAGTACTATACTCAAGCTTCTATAACCCGAGAAAATAATAATCCACCAAATTAGTATTACTGTTCTCTATTGTTAGGTACCAACAATACGGAAAAGGGGGTTGGACTAGGTATAAATACTTGATACAGCTTATAATTCCCTATGCATGTATGCTTATAAATAGTGACAGAAGCAGGAACACTCGATTTATCAAAGTAGTTCCAAAAGTAGTTTTATTAATGCTAGTTAATATATCTATAGAGATGCGAAATCGATAAAATCTACGATCTTTTTAGGGGCTTATTGATATATATAGTGCTAAGGACCACTTCAAGCATGCATGCACTATCCCGAGATACCCAGATCCATCGATCGTGGAAGTATATATATGATGTTACCACAGTATTGTTACCTTGAACAATCTTTAGCCTCTTAAATCAGCGTTATAAGACACCAACTCAAAAACCCTTAAACTTTTTTTGATAAATCGTTGAAAAATATAATAAAGTATCGGGGTTCAAATTTTACATTTCTGGTATACAATACGAAGGTTCTCAGATGAATTCTATAGATCGTGTTTCTGTTCATGTGGTTCTAATTTAAATTCACTTGAATTGACGTGTCTCGCATATTTTCTGATATCAGAGGCTCAGACGAAATTCGTTTATAATGTCACCAGCTACTTTATTTAAAGTGTTAATAGAATGTATATTATACAGACACATAATAGCAACTTTTTTGGTCATTAGCAGCAAATGCTAAGAAAGCCGAGAATAGTCTATTAAACTTCATGTCCAGGTGGTCGAACCCAATGACTGATGAAAACGGCGCGTCAAACAATATAAAGTAATGTAGCATGCATTATTTTTAGTGGCTAAGGTTAATGAATTCCAAACGTGTTTTATGGGATCGTGTAACTCTTAATTATAAAAATTTAATGAATAGAAAATTCCTCTTAAGTTTAAAGCTGGTACGAAATGGGCCTTTGAGTCGATTCGATTTGATTGATCGATCCGATACTGTATGTGCATGGATGCATGTTGAACCCCGCCCTAAATTTGGAAGACTGCATATCATTAGCATGGTTTTATAATTAAGTCAAAATCAAAAGTATCACATACCCTCGTCTATTATAGATTGACTCTACACTTTAACAACTATTCTTTATTTACGTATTTAAACCTTATATGATAAATGACTCGATAGCTCTTATTGGTGACAAAATATATCAATATGCTTACTAGTTTTCAATAAGATGTCAGTTAGAAGATAGGAATGATCACAGGTCACCTCAGCTCATCAAAAGTTTTATGTCTATCTTTATGTCACATCTCTCATGATAGTTTAAAATTTTAGACTGACGCACGGACCATCGCGTTTCATGCGTAAATATTATTACATGTACCTTACATCACACATATATTATAGAAGGTTTTGATCGACTTTATTTTGTTTTAAGCGTGTCATTTTTCAATAACCAGCTAAATGTCACTAGATGAGGCAACTTCTATTGATTGCTAGATAGTCGTTTAATGTCAAACTTCATAGCAGCTCACACTTTCTGTTCATACCGTGAGTTCATCATAGACCGAGTGAGTGTTGCAAATCCATTGGTCCTTGAACAGCCTTTACGTATATATATGATACCCACTAAAGCCTGGTTGGTAAATGCAAAAGCTCATATGAAAATGGCTGAGCCTCTGAAACTGTTATATTAGGTAATGATAGGTAATGATATCAAGGAAAATGAACGAGCTTGCAAATCAAACGGTTGCTATTTGCTAATTAAGTAGATCGATCAAACGAAAGGTGGAAAAGCACAGATCCTACAACCGTTGTAATTCACTCAAACTTTATTCAAACTTTCTACTGAGTTATGATCCTGAGAAACTTATAATAATGAAGTTAACAAACTCTGTGTAATATCAAGTTGAATGTTAATTATAGAATATCTAAAAGACCCCGATAAGGTTAAATAGTTTATACGTGACTCGTTATAAAGGCTCTGATCAATCGATTAAAAAACTTAAATCGGCTCGATAAAGTTGATGCGATAATTGTTTAGAGATTGATCAAGCACTGAGGTTTTGAATTTAAATTGGGGGATGTATGCTTAATATAAGACAGGGGTTGCCTAATCTGTAGTTAAGTTGACCCAACCTACTATAGTAAGATGCTTAATGTCTCAATTGTTTAGCAACTGCAGGCGCTTGAAGCTCAAGAGGTGTTATAACTTTAAATAAATTGATAATTTATTACTACATGGTACCCGGTAAAGGTAACATTATTGCATACACGTGTATATATCGGCTATTGCAGTATAAAGTACATTTAGGTACTAAGTTTATTGGGCTTGGGCCAGTTCAAATAGATACATGAACTAAAACTATACTATATATAAAACTGATTTTGAATTGAACTAGGTTGGTTAAATACATCCATTTTATTGTTTTCGTTATATATATTCAGGATTATTTCAATAACTTCTAAGTAAATTAGATAGTTATAGTTATTGTAAAATAAGCATACTGTAATTCTATCAACTGCTATATTCCTACCCATGAAATAAAATTATATATTCAAAGCATACTAAAAACTCCTTAAATAAATTTAATCCTATAAGTTCTGGTACTATTTTGAATCAAAACTAATATACGGTTGTTTTTTCGTACACATAAGTGCCATATATAAAAGGAGCCTCAAAATTATACTATAGTCATTGTCAACAAGTAAACATAATTTAAGCCCGCCCATAAAGCTATAGAGCAAAGACATTATTATACATGATATACGATCGAGGTTTTCTTATGTTTGAAATATATATAAATATTTATAGGTCACACACGATAAAACCTTGGCATCATATTTGGAAGTAGAAACAATTGGAAAATCGATTTGTTTAGCATCAACGCTGCCTATAGCTATACGAATGTATCCTTGCTTCAGCCCTTACAATCAAACATGTTGCAATAACTCTCAAATTTGATTAGGCATTATTTCTGTTAATTCCGAAGATCTTTGCGCTACATCTATAATATACACCATACGGATAAAATCTGCACGTAATATTTTGTTCTTAACCCGATCGCGATGATATCTATTGAAGACACTCAGGTAGAATAGAACCATCATAGAAATAATTAGGGTTTTGTCAATCATTTATAGCGTATAATAGTGATGCTTCAAGTGAGTTCAGAGGATGATAACGAGTGTCACATTTTGGTCATTTTAATGAGCCAGCCTCATGATATGTCTCACGTTTTCTGGTCTTTCAAGCTGTGCTTATAATGAACGTAACCGATGTGATCTACAGGCATGCACTTGCATCGCTTTCGATCACTACCTTTTTTAGTCATACTTTTTGATACAGACTTGCAATTTAGAGAAATCAATTGGGTGAAATATATAGCCCTATAGGCAAGTAAAAGTGTGTTATGATGAGATAAAGATATTCTAAGCTAACTGATTTAATAATTTGATTCTCGCGGATTAATGCGCATGCCATAGCCAATATCTTTTGGACATATTCCAAAAATATTAATAAATATTTGCAATGGTAGTAATTAAGTAATTAAATTCTCATTTTGTAGCTGTATACCTGAACCTTTTTTAAATATTATATATCAATTGTGAACAATGGCAGATATATTTAGAATGATCATCAGCAACTTTAAAATCGAGTTAAAATAGCGCTGCAGACATGTCGGAGTGTAAATTTCAATGAGATTTCTCCTCATAAAATCTTATTATAATTAATAAGTAACATCTATCCACATCTTAAATATTAGTGAAATTTATATATAGCTCATAGTCCTTAATGCCGATAGCGGGCAACAAATGTTTAAATTTCAAGTTTTGAATCCAGGGCTGGAGGTGTCATCTATTTTTAATACATGTATAAGGATCTCATGCTTCGAATAATCATTTTAATTAAGATTGCTAGCTTCAGGCTTTATAGAGCCGTCTGTTTAGTATACACATGTATAATTTTTAGATAAGTTATTAATTAATATATCTTGTTCAAACTATTATAACTGCTATTTAATTACTGAATATTGTTTCTTTAATTACAATTTAATAATATTGTACAAATTCACATGATTGTTTAATTTCTGGCCATCGATCCAACAATTTAAAGAGCTATATATATAAACTGTAATTAACTATAGCTATAGTATTCTATAGGTTTTATCTGGCTCATAAACAATGTAGAACATGCTTCTATATAGTATTGAACGGTTTTTTAATTCAACTTTATTCAAATATAGCTTATTTTACACTCAAAACTGATTAAAAAAAAAAAATTTCAAATAAGAAAAAAATACTCACCCCCACCGACGTCAATTGTAAAACCACGACTTCAAACGTTCCTTTGCTAACATTTTTTACTACAGCTTAAAAGCGCGCCACCATTTTTCGCGTTTTTTTATTTTAAATCATCCTTTCTTTTTCACCTCCACTTCCATACTTTCATTACAATAGCAATACCTTCTTTACTGGTTACAACAGCAGTTACTTCCTCAGCCATCATCAAACTAAGAAATCGAACTAAGAACATCAGGTATTACAAGATCTGAAATTTAATTTGTATAGTACAAGGTTTGTTTGATCAAGGAATTGCGTTACATTTTTTTTACAAGGGATTACAAATTTGTTAGTGCAACATTATTTCCAAAACAGTTATAATTTTTTAAATTTAGAAGGAGTTGAAAATGTCTTTTCAAAAGATCGTAAGTATATTTTGATAAACTTTAATTGAGATTAACATGGAATCTTCCTGGGATAAGTCAGACAAGCGCTACAGATGTGCAATTACCAAGAACGTGGATATTAAACCTGGCTTAACTAAGTGGGTTTGTGAATTCAATCAACTATTGCATGCTTTTCTAAAATCTATTAGATCTAACCTAGTAATTTGCAGGGTTTTGCTATGCTCTTTTCTAAATGCTATAGTGCACTTATGACTCTCAGGGGGGTAATGGAATAATAAAATAGTTGCTAACTTTTACAACAGAGAACCATGTTTTGCCTTGATACTGGGGTATCTATGGTATCAAATCATAATGGTAGAAGCATTAGTAATTTGGAATATGCGTTTCAATATGCCCAAGATGAGTATTTTGATTATGTAAGTATTGATATTCCCTTAAAAAGTTTTGATGAACTGGCCGAGACTAAAAATGACTATTTAGTTACTAAAATTGATCTCGAACTCTGGGAAGCCAATCATTGAAACCAGGCTCTGATAAAAAGAAATATACTAACTTATATCTTTTTTTTTTAGTTATTAACATGTAAGAAATCACAACAATTCTCGGCGTTAGCAACACGAACCAATAGTATAAGCTCAGATACATCTAAAGTAGTTCTTTCATCAGATCCTGCAAGTTACGAAAATCTACAAATAATGAAAGAAGCATTTGATATTCCTGAAAATCAACAAACCACTAAAGATGGTAAACATTTCATTGATTATTTACTTGATGCAAAAATAACATTTGATGTTAATTATAAATTTAAGATTGAAATTCATTATATTAGTGATTTTTCAAATAATTCAGAATATGATAATTCAATGATTCTTGCATTAAAAGATTGGATGATTAAAAGTAGCAAACCAATTGAAATTAATATGCATGTTATTGATTTGTTGAATAAAGATGATGAAGAAGTTGATGGCTATACACCAGAAGAAACTGAAAATAGAAGAGTTAATTGTGAATGTTTAAAAAACTTGAAACGTTACCTTAATTCTGAAGGTTTAAATTTCAATGTTTATGATTACGAGCAATCTTTTAGAACATTATATATTCAACGTACAACATATCCAAATCCAACTGCATTTGAATTAGAAATTCGTTTCAATTATACTGATAGTATAGATGAAGAAAACTTTCCTGAAGATGTTAAAAGAAGATTATATCAACAGACTGAACAAACTGAAGCAAGACAATTCAAGTTATCAGGTAAAGCTTATCCTTTTATTACTGAAAGTGTATTAAAACCAAAAGCTGCGGATAAATATTATTATGATTATGATCCAAAATTAGGTACTGATAAGTTAACTCAACATTCAACTGTTTATTATAAAAATGATAATGATAAACAAGATCAAAAAAATGAACCAGTTGATGAAAATGATATTAGAGAGTATTATAAATTTGGACCATCATATATCTCAAAAGATAATATATTTTTCAATGAAGGATTAAAATATCGAAATGAACAACCATCAATTGAAATTCAAGGTACGTTACCAGTAGATAAAGTAAATTATCAATATTTATTAGGTGATGGTGAATCTAAAAGAATTGTTGCTCAAGGCGGTAAAGATCGTATGAAGTTAAAGGCATTATGTCTTTCATTGCAAACGACTGGGTTAGTCGCAGTTGCAAGATTTAAAGGTAAAGATAGAGCAAATGCTGTTGCACAACCAACTAAAGTTGTATTATTCCCGTATTGTCCAGATGGGAAAGAATATATGTTCATTAGTAGACAAATTGCTCATAAAGAAGATGTTAGAGATTATAAATTTGCAAGTTTAAGTAACCCAATTACTGTATCGGGTAAAAATTTACAACCTGATAATGAGAAATGGAATGAAGTTATGCCTAGTAAAGAATTGGATGAATTATTTGATTCTTTTATTGATGAAAAAAGTGCAAAATTTGATCATACTGATGATAGAGTTGAATTAAAAGAAGATATCTCAAAAATGGCTCAAGAATTAAAAGAAGATGAGAATGTGCTTCTTTATCAAGCAAGAACTATTGAAGATTCAAATAAATATCAACCTTCTTTACATTCTTCGAATATTTTAAATCCTTATTATGCTTATCAACGGTTTGCAATGAAAAGATTTTTAGAATCAAGTCCAAATCAAATTTCTGATTCTACACCTACAGTTCCACCAGAATTATTAAGTTTTTTAACTCCTTATAATGATACAAATTCAAAAGATACTATTAACAAATTAATTGATGAAATGCAATTAAAAGAAGTTAAAACTGCTACTGAATTGAAAAAATTAGAAGAATCCGGGGATGGTATTGTTCAAAGAGAACAAACTGATTTAGATGCAGTACTGTTTGGAACAAAGAAGGATCAAAAACCAGAATTGAAACTTCCAGATGATAAAATTTCTAGTGAAATTCCAGGTGGATTAGAAGCAATTTTAGCTGGTGCTAATAAAGATTTGGGGCCAAGTACAAAAAATGATAACAATAAAGAAACCAAAGATGATGGCTTGAATAAAGAATTGAGTAAAAAATTAATGGAATCTAATGATCATAATCTTGTTATTAAACAATATTTGAAAAAGAATGTTGATAAAGAAGTTGAAAAACTTGGGGAATTAAGTCAAGATACTTGGGATACATGTTTATGGAATATTGCAAATTTAACAAAAGTTCATGGAATTAAAAATGCTGATGAAGCAGCTAAGCAATTTTTACAAGAATCCAAAAACAAAAAGAAAAAATTTCAAAGAGCTATTCAAAATATTTTAGGTTAAAAAAAATAATATACATAGTTTTTAAGTCTTAACATCTGGATTTTCTCTACCAATGAATTCTTGTAATTTCAAGAATTTAATGACACTTGAAATGGAATCTTTCAAGTAATCTTGAGCATCTAATTGATATTTAGATTCATCATTTTCGTATTGTTGTAAATATAATCGTAAAGTACTACCTGAAGATCCAGTACCGGATTCTCTCAAAACAAATGATGCACCATTACTAAATTTGACATACAAACCTTGATGTTCAGATACTGAACCATCTAAATCAGTATAAGCAAAATCACCTGCTTCAGCAACAGTTAATCCATTACCAATTTCAGTACCTTGAAAAGCATCAGCATTATTAATAACGTTTCTTAATCCATTCATAACTTTAGTCGCACCATCAGAATCAACATTTTCATAATCATATCTTGTGAAAAAAGTTCGACCATATTGTTTCCAAAAATCAGATTGAATTTGTTTAATAGATTTAATTTCAGGATTTTGTTTATTAACACCAGCAATAATATTCAACCAAGCAATAATTGCCCATAACCCATCTTTTTCTCTAATATGATTACTACCAGTACCAAAAGATTCTTCACCACAAATACTTAATTTATCTGCATCAAATAATGCACAGAAAAACTTCCACCCGGTTGGAACTTCATAACAATTTAATCCTTTATGTTTAGCAACTAAATCAATAGCTGGGGAAGTTGGCATAGATCTAGCTAATCCAAAGACACCATTCTTTTTAAAATATGGAATTAATTCGGCATGATGAGCAATGATTGCAACAGAATCACCTGGTGAAACAAAAGTTTTGGCACCATAAATCATATTTCGATCACCATCACCATCACTTGCTGCACCAAATGGGATATTTTCTTTATCAACACGATCAACTAATGATTTTGCATAAGTTAGATTTGGATCTGGATGTAATCCACCAAAATCTGGTAAATTATCACTATTTTGAACATTAGATTCATCTAATCCTAATTCTTTTAAAAAGATGGCTTTACCATAAGGGCCAGTTACACCATGTAATGAATCAAATAAAATATTAAAATCTTTGTTGTTATTTAAAAATTCTTTAATTAATTGGAAATCAAAGATTTCTTTCATCATTTCAACATAATCTTTAGTTGAATCAATAATTTCAATAGTTAAATTATTGTATTTCTTTTCACCAATTGTGGATAAATCAATATCACCCATTTCATTATCAATATGATATTCTTTAATATCCTTTGAAATATCATAAATTTTGTTAGTAATTGATTCTGGAGCTGGACCACCGTGTTCCATATTATATTTAATACCAAAATCATTTTCTGGGCCACCAGGATTATGAGAAGCAGTTAAAATAATCCCACCAGTTGCCTTATATTTTCTAATAACATGACTTGCAGCTGGAGTTGATAAGATCCCATTTTGACCAATGATCAATTTATTAACACCATTAGCACTTGAAATTTTACAAATTTTTTGAATAACTTTATCATTTAAAAATCTACCATCACCACCAATAACTAATGTTGCATTTTTACTTCCTTGTGGAATAGCAGTCATAATAGATTGAATGAAATTTTCTGCATAATGATCTTGTTGAAAAACTTTAACTTTTTTTCTTAACCCGGAAGTCCCAGGTTTTTGTCCTTCAAATGGTTGAGTTTGAACAATTGCCATTTTTTTTTTTTTTATTGTTGTTTATTGTTTATTTAGATCAATTGAGCTTTTGTTAGTATAGTAAGTTGTTTTTGTTGAGAAGTTGCAAAAATAAAATTAAAAATCACACAACAACAAAAAAATTCAAATAAAGAGAGTAAAAAAAAAAAAAAAAAAAGGATGCAGCAAAATTGTTGATATTTAAATAAACTTGTTAGTCTTGTCTTAAATTTGTTCACACCGTAAAATTGTTTCCAGCAAGTGGCTTTCAGGGCCGCGCCATCCGTATTAATCTAGTCTGTAAGGCTGAACATATTTTCGAAGGTCAACGCAGCCTAATCTAGAGCTGCTGCTGTACAGTATAAAAACTGATGGAGATTTGCCATTAATCAAGCCACATTTTCTTGCATAGACCCAGACTCGGGATTTCAATCAATGGAGAAAATGTAAATTTTAGTTATCAGGAGATGTTTCTATTCTTTGCTTCATAGAATGATTGGTAAATCAAGGCTTGAAATATTTGCAGAATGTGTGGATGAAACGGGGAAATAAAACATGGAGTTAATTTCCTGTTATAGATAAGGTTTTAGATAGAAACAAGATCTTGCAATCTTGCGACTGAAATTTCAGGGTGTACTGAAAAGATTTATTATGGTTGGTGTTGATTTGAAAATTACATACACATACACACACGCACGCACACACAAGCTCTCTTCAACATTTTCATGGATGTATTGTCTAGTTCGTGTTATAACCCTATATATTGATACTAGTATAGCCAGTTGATCTTTAGTTGTAGTTACTTGATTAGGGCCATTCATTTGCTTGATTGATTTCAGGTTGTTGAATACGCTAGGATTTCTTGAGCTTAATCCATGGATAAAGCCCGAACCACTGAACCCCAATCGTTAAATTTTCATGCTAGCTAGAGCTCATATTGAGGCTGGATATATATGTACTCCTATGCATGCAATTCTCGAAGGTGCTGTAATTCTTAAATTAACTTCTCATTCAATACGCCAATTGAGCTCCCTATTTAAATTTTCGCTACCAGAAATTCGAGATTATCAACTAACACTTTACAACTTAAGCTTGTAGTCAGAACTTGAAGTATGAGTCGTTAATATCATTTGATAGTACTATTTACTTATTATAATAATAGAGGGTTTTGGCATTACTCGATCTAACCAGTTTAGAAATCATAAAATTGATAGTTTCCAAAATAGGTAATAATTAATCTATAGCATGTTCTATTCAATTGGACCTCTATTCACCCTACATCACAAATTTCATAATACTTCAACTTGAATATTTAAAATTAGTGAAAGCTAATAATGACTTAAGGTGGATTCCACTATAATGGTACGCAACGATATATAGATATAGAATTATAGAATTTTTTCGCGATCGATAGATGAGGAAACCCTAATTTCCCAATACAATGGTACAATAGACCAAAAATTGAGATGGGTGGGTAAACCCTTACTTAGTAACTGTAACTGGGCTGGCACCTTGAACTTATTATGGTTTAGTGTGATTATAATGTGTCAAACTGCTGGGCTTTATGGAGAAAAAGTCTAGTGGTTGGGCACTACATGTTAGCCTGAGTAAATTTTGATGATTGCATGCAATGGTGGTTCAGTATCCATATCAGATGCATGCAATTGAGCTGAAACTGTAACCACTTAATTATAAATCTTAAGCTTTTAGTTATCAATTATAAAGTTGATTTATGATCAATAAATAAAAGAATTGGTCTATTATAATGCTAGTCTAGTATTTTAGCTAGTTTGAGCTGTTAATTGTAACATCTAAAACTATAATATTAGTGAGTGCATATAATTCTATACAACAATTAATTACAGCGGATACAATTGGTTCAAAATTATAATAGCTGCTCAATTGGTTTTATTTTATACTAATGAATGAGTTCTGTATATTTCAATGACTACTGATTTTGGAAGCTAGCTGAGGTATAGGGAATTTGCCTCTAGGGCATGTATAATTCTGCGAAACTATTTCAACATGTAGTCCATTAGCCATAACCGCATGCACGCGCTGCAGCTGAACAAACCAATGATCAATATTTATGGAATTTAGCAGTAGATTATATATACGCTGTTTTACATATTCATAATGATTTCCGTTGCTATCGATTAATGAAGGGTGCATTTAGGTCTCGTATAAATCTACATATAGTAGACCAGATTTGTCGTAATAAATAGAATGAGCTGTAATAATTGATGATCATCTCACTGACTGGTCATCGAGTCCAAAGCATTGCTTTATCATGTCTAAAGACTGCCATGGATGCATAGACTAGTCTAAAACTTAGAGGTAACATATTCGAATCCCTCGATATCTCTAATCAAGGCGGCTCAAGTTTTATCCAATGTGGCAACCTGATATATTAAATTTACTATAGTACACTACACATGCATAAATGCAGTTCAAAATAACTATAACAGCTACAATGGATGTACTTATTTAGCCTAGCCTGGTGCCCAATCGGATACTATCGATATACATGTAGAAATCCTTTTTACCCTATTACTATCTACACACCCGGGTAAGTTACATGATCGTGATAGACCATGGCAAGAACAACCATGGTAGGTGCAACCACGCGTGGTACCTCAACTACAAGACTCGTAAATATTTGTTTAATATTACTGCAAAAAAGTTAGGCCTAGAAGTACAGACCAACCAGCGCTGAAATATTTGACATTCCTGAACTACACTGTAACATAAACAAAATAAAGAAATTCTTTTGGAACTCACCCCTCACTTCCCTTAAGTTGCGCTTTAATAAATCGTTGCAAAACTCGTGTTGAAACATTAAATCGCTTATCGTTGCATTATCGTGCGGCTCAATTTTTTTTTTTTGATTCCAAATTTAAGCAAAAAGAGTGGGATCCAAATTTTTGCAGCCATTAATTATTAAATTATTCCAATGAAGATCAATACTTCTGCCTATAGGATACAATATTGTTCCGGTTAAATTCAAAAGTTTTCAGACTCGGAGATTTCTTTCTTAAACATCGATGTCGAATTTCGGAGATGAGGTATCGATCCTTAAATCCATAATTAATGCGAATGCCATGGCCGGGAATGACGAAGCTGGACGGATCAATTTGATATTATAAAATTGAAACTGCGCATTGTAACGTAAGTTTCTTACGTTCAATCATGATTGCATCCAATTCCTGAGATTTGTAAATATTATAATTACTAGCTCTCTTTCAGCTTATAAACATATATCAAGATTTATTACAATATCGATCTATTATCCGGATATTCAAATTTAGATTAATTCACCAAGTGTTGAAACTTGCAATATGTACATGATGTTTGTAATATATTATAATTAGACCAGAGTCAAGTTCCTGCAGTCATGAATGCGTGTTATAATTAATTAATTATCAATTAATTGCAATTGAAATAAATTGAGGAAGGGTGTTATTTTATATATACGAATACATTATATATATATTATAAGGATCAATTGAATTAGCATGGAAATATATATGATATATTTGAAATTTATGAGTTGACCTATAGTCAACATTAGCATTAATTCTTAGACGTATTAATTGTGGTCAACTATATGTAGAGTAAGCCTACTATATTGCAAATAATACATGGCTAACAATTATCAATTTTAAACTATGTAATTAATGACCGGGAGCTAACCCCCTTCAAGCGTATGAGAACTCAAGTATCCAAATACTTTATAAAATTACAATCATCTACAATTAATAAAACTTTTTGGCGATAATATTTATATATTAAGTTGAAAAGTTAAATAAGTGTTAGATTAAATAAATTATTTGGTAACTTCATGGATAGCTTCAGCTAATTGTTTAACATTTGAAGAGTTAACACCAGCAACTGAAATTCTACCATTTCTAGTACAGTAAACAGCATGTTCAGCAGCTAATTTATCAACTTGTTCTGGAGTTAAACCAGTGAAACAGAACATACCAATTTGAGAAGTAATATGTGACCAGTCTTGTTTAGATCCTAGTTCTTCCAAGTTCTTTCTTAATAAAGCTCTCATTTCAATGATTCGATCAGCCATACCTTTAACTTCATCTAACCATTGTTGTCTTAATTTATCATCAGTCAAAACTTTAGTGGCAATTCTTGCACCATGAACTGGAGGATTTGAGTACATTGGTCGAATGATTAATTTTAATTGAGAAATAACTCGTTCTTTTTCTTCCTTTGATTCACAAACTAAAGTGAAAGTACCAACTCTTTCACCATATAAGCCCATGTTTTTGGCAAAAGATTGACATAATGCAATTTGGTGACCTTGTTCAGCAAAATATCTAATAGCATAAGCATCTTTAGTTGCATCACCTGAAGCAAAACCTTGATAAGCCATATCAAAGAATGGGAAATGACCTTTCTTTTTAATAACTTCACTTAAAGTTCTCCATTGTTCTTGGGTCAAATCAACACCAGTTGGGTTATGAGCACAAGCGTGTAATAAAACATTAGTACCATTTGGTGCAGATTCAATATCTCTAACCATACCTTCAAAATCTAAACCAATAGTTTTTGGATCATAATAAGAATAATTAATTGGAGTTAAACCAGCTTTTTTAGCAATACCAGCATGGGTTGCCCATGATGGACTTGGTAATAAAATATCTTTTGATTTACCAAAATTTTGAATGAATTCAAAACCAATTCTTAAAGCAGAAGTACCTGATAATGATTGAACTGAAGCATTTCTACCTTCCAAAATAACTGAACTACCTGGACCAAATGCAAATTCAGTAGCAGCTTTAACAAATTCTGGAATACCTGAAATTGGAGCGTATTCTTTATTTAATTTTTCTTCAACAACTCGTCGTTCAGCTTCTCGAACTGATGGTAAAACGTATGGTTTACCAGCATCATCTCTATAAGCACCAACACCTAATAATTGTTTGTTTGGTCTTGAATCGGCGTTAAAATTTTCAGTAACACCCAAAATGGCATCTTTTGGACCCATTGGGACACCAGCCCAAAATGATTGATATCGAGCAATAACTCTTGGTTTCAATTGTTGTCGTAAAACTTGTGATCTCAACATTTTTTATTAGTTTTCTAGGTTGTGATTGACGTAGAAGTCGTTTGAAAATTTAAAAAAGTAGTAAAAAGAAGAAAAAAGTGGAAAAAAAAAATCTGGCGATGATGTGGTTCTTTTATAAAAGAATATGATTGGGATTTTTTCATTTTAATTTTTTTTTTTTTTTTTTTTGATCAATCAATTTAATAAAATCTGGTGGTATTAAACTTCTATGCTGGGGTAGCACGCACACACTTTTATAAGTCATTTTTTTGTTTTGTTCCTGTTAGAAATTTCAGTAGAGCAGAGATCGACCGGTGTTGATTTTTCCTTACCACTGCATGAGCCCGGAGAAAAGCGACTTTAAACCGTTTAAAGAAAATGCCACCCCCGGAAGAACACGGGGGGCCACTATAGTTTAATAAAAAACTGTTTGATTCTTTAAAAATTTCAGTTCAATCAAGTCAATTGATTCGTTCAGTTCAACTCGCTTATTTTTAAAGTTTCTGTTAAAAAACTGCTTTATTGTTTTGGAGATATTCATGATTCTTATTATATATAAATGTAACATTTTTCAAGAATTTCAAAGTACTATTATAAATTTTTGGCTCGGATTACTTGAAATATATATGGGATAATTTTACACCGGAAAAAGTATCATATAAACAATATTCGAAGATCTTATATAATGATAGTATAACTTTTTCGAACTCTATATAGTTTTTTTAAGGGTCTAACATCATCCTCGTAATCAATATATAAATCCCTATTCTTAACGATACAATTCCAAAATTCAAATTCAACGATATCGATTAATGACTTGTCAGTCTTTAAACAAGTTTATTTTTCTATCACAGTTATAAGATATTGAACTATAGAGGGACATGTTTACCTTTTTAAGCATAAAAAAAGCCGCGGTATTATCCTAAATCGGATGTAACTGCACCACTGCTTCACAATTGAAAAAAAAAAAAAATTATTGCCCCACTTTTTCCAAAAAACCATAATTCCCCCCTGCCCTGCAAATCCAAGCACTTGTCAGCTTCTGTATACCTAACCCAGGCTTTGAAATTACAAGAACTGGTTCTTTTTTGTAACTACAATTCTATGACAGTTTAGATCATCATAAATCTCCAGCTATCAATCTCGGAAGCTTTTTTTTCATAAAACCTCCGAGATTTCAAAATTCAGGATTATTTCTGATTTAGGGTATGAACATTCGAATTCATAGTGGATATAAAAGACCAGAATTCCTGATATTTCAGTAATTAAAAAGAGCGAGAAGCATCATACACCTTCAAAGGAAAAAAGACCAATGACGTTGAAACTTTATTTCCTCGAGACTAATTCGGGTTCCGTTGGATCGTTATTTTTTTTTTTTTTTTTTTTTTCATCATGATAATTGAAATTTTCAGTCAGATATTTTAACTCTGAAAAGTATATCTGAGACGTCTGTGTTTATATACATGTATATAGAAAGTTTAAAAGAAGCTTGTGAAGTGAATCAACTCTTGCTTGAAAAAACTCAAGAAACGATTGAAAATTTTCAAACTTGAAGCCTTTAATATATTGAAAAAGGTGGGGTAATGAAGTTTTTCCATGGTGATTTTTATAATGTTTTGCGCGCTACTGTGACCACCACCGCGAGATCACAGTAGAAGAATAGATTGGATAAGCTTACAGTATAGTTTTGGATACTTAGAATAATGGAATGACACTGAGCTATAGCGGTCGAGTATCGAGGTACCGTAAGAAACCGTTGGGTAATGAGGTATGATATGATTGATCCGGATTCCCTTTTTATGGTATCGGTTACTTGTGATGATTTTAACTATAGATAGTTCCCCACGGTTGTTGATCTTTTAGATAAGGACGAGAAGTTATTGTTCCAGCATATTCTGATAGATATAACAAGTTTGATTGGTATTTTGACTTTCTTAGGATTGTGATATATGTATACCTGCAGGTAGATTATTCCTTGATTTAAATCACATTTAATCTTTAATTAAATTGACTGATTCTATATATAATTTATCGATATATAACCCTATGAGATAGTTAATCTAAATACTATAGTAAGCTTACGAATAACTTCGTATATATGTATACCAATATATAATTATATATCACGATATCCTATAAATTCCAATGCATGCACATGTCTATAGATTGTAATTAATAGTACATGCTAGCTTTTTTATTTTTAGAATTAGAATCCATGAGAAGTCTTACACTTTTAAGTCATTTTTTGGCATATACCATGGTATAATGTCAAGCCGCATGCGGTACCTAGCTAAAACTGCTGCGATCTCTAGCTAAATCTACCGCGGTAATTATATATGTGCTAATCAATATGCTATAGTGACTTTTTAATATATATATTAATTAACACAATATATATAGCAGTTGTGGAGAAATAGCTAACTAGAAAATACTGGATCTTAAGCTAGCTTGTAATCAATTTAATATAGCAGTAATTAAAATAATGCAATAGTCATTTGTAATATTTTAAGAATTCGAGAGCAATATTCTGATTAAATTTGAATTATAAATGTTACCATATACATATATAAACAGCTGGGTACAGATTAAGTTCAGCTTAATTAACACTAATTAATTAATAATTAAGATTTGGTATCGGCTACAGTAAAGGTTACTAGACAGTATACGCATATTTATAGTACTCGTGAGGCACCAGAAGTTTGATGTAATGATTCAATATACATAGATCTAGGACATTGTTCAAGAGTATATGTTTATAATAATTTATACCTGAAAATATTAACTATGAAATTCTGAGTTCATTAATAAGTGTATCCCATCCAGCACATATAATTGCGCATACATGGATATGATCATTAAAATTCGAAACATCGATCAAGCTTCAAGCTAACCTAGGTCGCGTTAATGATCAGGTTCAAGCCGGCCATTGCTTAAAATTTGCTATAGTATACATTGGTACTGATGTGGGGTTCATGTAGTCTAGGAGCTACATGTGAGAAATTCAATGAACTTTACCATACATATGGCAAATTATTCACAATTAGAATTCTATAAGCAAGCCTAGGATGTTGTTGTGCGGTATATTATAAAAATAATAACATTAAATATAATCTAGCTAATAACTTTCGCTTAATTTCTTTCTAATACCAATTCTATACAGATTCTCAGCACTATAAATTCCTTATCAATAATACTAATTCTCACTTTACTATATATGTTCTATCAACCCAAGTAATGGATATTTGTTAGTATTATCGTTCAATTTTCAACGCCGAATTTGCTTAGATGTCAAGAGCACTATTTTATAATTAGGATATGAATTTACAAACGAAACCATAAAATAATTATAAAAGCACCTAACGAACTCTCATGAATTAGCGGACTTTTGCCCCTTTTTATAATTTCACAACAATGCTACAACTCCGCACCAAATTAATAAGTAAATTTAAATTTTACTAAATGAAAAAATTTTACAACGTCTTCACCTTAGAAACCAATTCTCACATTAGTTAGCTTTGGCAACCAATGTTATTATTTTGAATTAATAAATCTTTAAAAACTCGCTTTAAAACCCCGGTAGTGTCAGCCTCGCTGGCATGCCGTGCTCAAATGAGTTTTGCACCACAATATACCGAGCTGATATCCGCCACTTTCCACTCCTGCGGCTCAAAGCTAGCTATCAACATTGTTATATATATATATATATATATAACAAAATGGAGGATGCTCTATGTATACATTTAATTAAGATGATCTGGATCGATCAATTGAAAATGACTTATTAAATTAAATGAATAATTGATTGATAAACGGCCATTTAAGGGTCTTATATATAACTCTTTTAAAACTCGAATCAAGTTCATATGTTGCAGTAGTTATGATTTGATTATTAAATGTTAATATCAAGCTAATTAAAAGGTCCTAATTTTGAAAATGATCAATTATTCCAAACAGTTTATCATATTAAAACATTTTCAAGTATAGCCTAATGAAGGAGAAAAATCAGCAAAGATACTTATGAAACAAATAATTTATTTTATATACAATACAACAGGTTCTTTTATATATATATATATATTTATAACTGAATAGTTAAAAAACAAATCTATATAAAGAATATAAATTACAAATCTGGTGAAGGTTGTGAAGGAGGAGCTTCAGGAGCATTATTATCAAAATATTTTTCAACTTCAGGATTTCTTTCAGGATGAGGTCGTTTACCTAATAATCTAACCATATCATCCCTACTCAAGACTTCTTTATTCAATAATTCTTGAGCAACCAACTCAATTTCATTCATTTTAGATTGTAATAATTCTTTACATTTGATATGAGCTTCATCAACAATTCTTCTAATTTCATCATCAATAACACTACCAGTTTCTTCACTAAAAGGTTTTGAATAACTTCCTTGATCTTCTTCAAAATTTAGCCAACCAATTTTTGATGACATACCCCATCTCATAACCATATTTTGTGCAATTTGAGTAACTTTTTTGAAATCATCAGATGCACCACTTGTAACGGTATCAAAATGTAATTCTTCACTTGTTCTGCCACCTAAGGTCATAATCATTCGATCAACTAATTCATCTTGTGATAATAAATTAACATCATTTGGAACATATTGAGCATAACCTAAACCTTGACCTCTTGGTACAATAGAAACTTTCAATAATGGATCAGCATATTTTAGATACCAACCACAAATTGCATGACCAGCTTCGTGATATGCAACAGTTTTCTTTTCTTCTGGATTTAAAACTCGAGATTTCTTTTCTAAACCTGCAATAACTCTTTCAATTGCTCTTTCAAAATGTGTCATATCAACTTTTTCAGCATCTTCTCTTGCTGCAATTAATGCTGCTTCATTAACACAATTTGCAACATCAGCACCTGAAAAACCTGGAGTTAAAGCTGCTAATCTACCTTTTAAATATTCCATATCAACATCTGTTTTAATTTTTTTCAAATAAACTTCAAAAATTTGTCTTCTACCAGAAATATCTGGGTTATCCATAACAATATGTCTATCAAATCTACCTGGTCGTAACAAAGCAGGATCTAAAATATCTGCTCGATTGGTACCAGCTAAAACAATAACATGATCTGCACTACCAAACCCGTCCATTTCAACTAATAATTGATTTAAAGTGGATTCTCGTTCATCATGACCAGATCCTTTACCTCTTGCTTTACCAATTGCATCAATTTCATCAATGAAAACAATTGAAGGAGCTAATTTTCTTGCATTTTTAAACAAATCTCGAACTCTTGAACCACCAACACCAACTAATAATTCAATAAATTCAGAACCTGACATTGATAAAAACGGAACATTAGCTTCACCAGCAGTGGCTTTAGCCATTAAAGTTTTACCAGTACCTGGTGGACCACTCAAAATTGCACCTCTTGGAATCTTAGCACCTAATTTTTCATATTTTTTTGGATTCTTTAAAAATTCTACAAATTCCATGATTTCAGCTTTAGCTTCATCTGCACCTGCAACATCACTAAATTTAACCTTAACATCAGTTTCTTGATTAAAAATTCTTGCCTTTGATTTACCCATACCAAATGGTCCACCTGCACCACCTGCAGCACTTGCAGCTGATTTAATAATGAAAAATAACCCACCAACTAATAATAACATTGGTAAAGAATTCAATAAAACTGCAGTAAAATCAACAGCTGATGTATAAGATACAGGAATTCTTTCCGTTTGTGAAATACCCAATTCATCTTGTGCTGCATCTAGATTCTTTTCCAAAGTTTCTGGACTACCAATAGTAAAGTTTACCAATTCATTTGTTGTTAAAAATACTCTAGCAGTACTATTATTTACGACCACAATTCTTGAAACCATACCTCTATCTAAATAATCTCTTCTAATTTCTTCCCATGTTAAGGTGGGGCCATCTTGTGAACCACCCAAAACTTTTAAAATCACATAACTTACAAATAATGAGCCACCTAATCCTACTAAATTCACCCAATTGGGTGGTTGTGGAGGCTGATTATTATTATTATTATTCTGGTTGTTTTTATTATTTTCCTGATTTTTTTCTTGCTGTTGTTTTGGGAATCTTCCGAATTGAAATTCAAAAAGTTTTCTTGGATTTTGCTTTGGATCATTTGGATCGCTTCTTTTGTTATCATTTTTTAAAAATCTTGACGTTGAGAATTGGGCTGCTCTAATTGTATTATAAAGTGACCCTTTTGAACTACTCAACAACAATCGAGGCACGTTGTGGCGTGCCAGCGATAGTCTATTCATTGTTCTTTATTTGGTACTGAAAAATGAAAATGAAAAAAAAAAAAAGAGTGTCTAATGATTTGGATGTTCTAATATATTAGTGATGATAAATTTTTCTGTGGCGATTAATCGGTATGATAAATTCCCAAAATTTTAATGCACTATCTTTTATGGTGGCCCAAAAGTCTAGATCCAAAAGAAGGAGCCCCGATATTTTTTCATGGAATACCGACAAATATCGGAGTGTCGGGTCGGGTCGATTCATGATATTTTTGTCCTTCCTTCATATATATAGACAGTCCCCACCGGGTAACCCCTTGTTCTAGCATAAAACTCCCCCCAATTGCAAAATTTAAAGATTTCCAAGACTGAAAGTGTTAATAGCAAGACATTTCAAAGTCAGTCTAAAATTCCTCCACTTGAACAATCTTGAACGAAGAACGCGTTTTTTAAGTTTTTTGTCAAATCCTATTTTTATCCTTGCAAAAAAAAAAAAAAAATTCCTTTCCACTTTTTCCCCCTCACTCAAGCTGTCATTAATTCCTCACTCCTGAATTTCCTCGTTGTAAGAATTTTCAAAATTTCCAACAACAACACCTTAGAAAAAAAAACCACCTCCCCTATTTTACTATTTTTATTTTAAATTTTTCTTGACAACGCACCATCATCGTTATTTTTCTTACAACAATCATAATTTCATAATTATAATAACACAATGAGTGACATTGGGTTAGCTAACTTACCAAACCAACGACACAAAATCGTTTCTAAACGTGGTGGTACTTTTACCATCATGTTAGCAGGTGAAAGTGGTGTAGGTAAAACCACTTTTATCAACACTTTATTCAATACAACTGTTAAAGGTTATAAAGATAACAATGCAAGATATAAATCACCAATTCAAAAGACTGTAGAAATTGGTGTAACAAAAGCAGAATTGGAAGAAAAAAGTTTTAAATTAAGATTAAATATTATTGATACACCAGGGTTTGGTGATAATGTTAATAATAATGATGCATGGGCACCAGTTGTTGACTTTATTGATGATCAACATGAATCCTATATGAGACAAGAACAACAACCAAACCGAACAGATCGAATTGATATGAGAGTCCATGCTTGTTTATATTTTATTAGACCAACTGGTCATTCATTAAAACCTTTAGATATTGAAGCAATGAAAAAATTATGTACTAGAGTAAATGTTATTCCAGTTATTGCAAAGGCTGATACCTTAAGTCCTGAAGAAATTCAATCTTTTAAACAAAAAGTTCGACAAGTTTTATTAGCTCAATCAATTACTGTTTATAACCCAACTGTTGAACCAGATGATGGTGGTGAAGGACAAAATTTGATGGATTTTATGCCATTTAGTGTTATTGGTTCAGAAAAAGAATATGAATCACCTGATGGTAGAGGTACTGTTAGAGGTCGACAGTATTTATGGGGTATTGCAGAAGTTGAAAATAAAGATCATTGTGACTTTATTCATTTGAGAGATTTATTAATCAGAAAATATATGTTGGATTTAATTACTACAACTGAAGATTTGCATTATGAAGCTTATAGATCACAAGAAATGGGAGTTAGAGAATGGGGTCAAGGTAAAGCACGAAAATTAGATAATCCAAGATTTAAAGAAGAAGAAGAAGCATTAAGAGCCCGATTTACTGAACAAGTTAAAGCTGAAGAACGAAGATTCAGAATGTGGGAACAAAATTTAATACAAGAACGTGATAAATTGAATAGAGATTTAGAAGAAACTCATGCTAAGATTAAAGAATTAGAAGTTGAATATGAACAAATGGTCAATCAACAAAGAAAGAGATAAACAGACTACTAATAAAACAAAAATAATAAGAAAAGAAAAAGGAAAAAAAATAAGGGATATATATAGTACTGACATTTTTTTTTTAAATAAATCATTTTTTTATTTCGTTAATTTATATTTAAATATTGGATTTTAATTACTTGGAGTTAACCATTCATCGTAGTATAAACATTCTACAGGATTAACAGGTCCTTCATCTTCACATATGCTAAATTTCGGGCACTGACCACATGGTGCTTCTGAAAAAGGATCTAAATTTCCTGATGGTTCTTGTGGACCACCACCTGCTTCTACAACTGAATGCCATGTAGCTTTATAACTATACCCACCATCTCTTCTTTCTAACTTATCATCATAAACCAAAACTTCACATAATTTTCTAATATCTGGTTCACCTAAATCAGTACCTTCGTTTACAATCCCACTTTTCATAACAAATCTATGAATCTTTTTAACAGTTGGATACCCTGTGAAGTTGGCTGGATAACTATCTTGAGGTTTATAAGTATCTTCAAATGCAGAAGGGAAAGATTCACTACAACAATATTTCCAAACAACCATTAATAAAGAATTAATAAATTCGGTATCCATTTCACTATCAGTAAACCATGGCCCCCCAGTAACATCAATAGATGGTTGTAAATTAAATAACATATAAATTCTTCTAGTTGGATGTTTCACTGATTTGATAGTTTTGATTTCATTTTGTGATATTAAGAATTTTAAACATCTTTGAATAACTGTTTGATGTAATTTGGTTCGATCTTTAATTGTCTTTTGCCATGCCCCTTCTCGACCTGCTGCTTCAATACATGAATAAACCATTAATTCATCGGGTCCCATTCTATTCTTTTTTTTGGCAGCATTGATATCTACAATTTGAAACATGATTTCTTTACCTGATTGAACCGCTTGTAATAATTGATTATTCATTAAACTTTGAATACTTTGTTGAATAGCTTTCAACGAATCAGCTCCAACTAATTCCAATAGTTGGGCTTGTGTGAAGATTTCTGATCCATTCGGTTCATTTGATGCTTGTAACATTGATTGATACATTTCTGCCGCTTCTTCGGGCACATTATTTAGAACTTCCATTTTGTATTGTTGTAATGATGTAGTTTATTTTCTTCGAAGATATCGTTTGATGCTATATAAGTAAAGTTTCGTGAGTTTGTATACTATAGTTGTAGTGGTTAGTAGATAGTTGTTTGGCGATGTTATAAGGTGTTGTTGGAAAAAAAAAAATCTTTTTTGAAATTTTAAGTGCGGCGTTAGCAGTTTAGTGCTTTAGTAAAAGGTATTGTGAAACAAAAGCGCCGACCACCGATTTATACTGGCTTGAGTTTTTAGTGATGAGTTTATTTGAAACATTATATTTATGTAATTTGAGAAAAAAAAAACTACCATAGTACTATATGGATATATCAGCTTGCAACTATATACAAAATATTATAGCTCTTATAACAGAACCTGAATACTTTTGAAATGGGCCTTGAAACAATAGTATGGCTACAAGGACTACAGATACAACGCTATCCAATCAGCGAACACTGTTTTCAAACGCACGATTATTAACCTATTAAGCGCTAGCACTAAACACATTTAAAATCTAATAAGACAATTGAGAAATATACTATAAAACTAGAAATAAGAAGTTAGAAATATTATAATAATTTATTAAAATAAATACTGGGTATAAATAAATAAAATTAGAAAAAAAAAAAAAAAAGATGCAAAAAATTATATACAGTCAATAAAAAAAAACTTTTTGGGCAATTATTATACTAATGCCAATGCCAAAAAACTACCATAATTTTTATAACTTAACTAGCAAATCTTGATCTACCTCTTAATTGTCTACCATATTTCATAAATACAATAGGAATAATGATCATAATAGCAGAAACAATTGCTAATAAAGTACAACCCCAACCAACTGGGAAATCTTTTGGACCCATATGATTGTACATTTCAGTTGCAAACAATGGGAAAGCACAAGCAAAACTAGCTCTCCATAATCCATTTGAAGCAAAAACACTTGCCATATATCTTGGGAATGCCATGGCTAAATAATTAAACATTGTTTGAAAAATAGTGAAACCACCCCAACTGAAAACAGCAGCACCAATAATTGGAGCAATCCATGATCCAGGAACTGATACAATATGGCTAGTAGCACTCCAACCAAAGATTAATAACCCAACTGGCATAATACAACCACCATAAATAGCTGTTGGAATAAAAACTTCAGGTTCAATTGCTTCACCATTTAAAACTGGGATAGTGAATTTCTTTCTCATGATAATAATATAAATAACACATCCAATAACAACACCTGCTGCAACACCAATATATGCCAACCCTTGTTCAATTAAATTGAATCTGTAAATTCCATATAAAATAATTGGAAAAGCTTCAAAAAAAGTATAAAAAATAGCATAAACTAATGCAATATATGTATTGACAAAGAAAACCATTGGTTCTTTGATTGCAATTTCCAATGGTCGATATAAAGTATCAATTAACATTTGTCGTTTATTTAAATTTGAAATATAAATATCACCTTCTGATACAATTTTATCATTGCCAGTAATTTTTCTTAATCTGATGGCTTTTCGATATAATAAAGTTTGTTGTGAAGTTTCTGGTAAAAAAACAAATAAAATTGATAAAGTGAAACCACCTAAAATTAATAAAAACCAAAATGTCCAATAAACATCCAATTTTTGTGAAAATACACCACCAATTAATGGACCTAAAACTGGACCACAAGTACCTGCAATCGCAAAAGATGCTAAAGCTAATGGGATATAAGGAATAGTAATAACATCACCAATACTTGCACCACCAGTAGCTAAAGCTGGGGAAGCAAAAAACCCTGCTAATGCTCTTAATACAATTAACCCACCAATATTTCTACATAACGCAGTTGGGATTTGTAAAATTACAAAGATAAACAATGTAACAATATAAATTGAACTTCTACCAACAGCAGGATGTTCAGATAATGGTGCAAAAATCATTGGACCAATCCCATATGAAATAACAAATACTGATAATGGTAAAGTTGCAACAATTTGTCCAACATGCATCTCAGTCATAATTTGTTGAATCCCAGGAACAAAAATTGATGAACCAATATAAATTGATACTGTTAATAACATAATCAATCCAATAAAAATAACTTTTTTATAAAGTTTCCAATTTTTTGGATTCTCAGGGTCATCAGGTCCTTCCCAATCAACTAGAATTCTTTCATCATTTTGTTCTTTTGATTCAAAAGTAGTTTCATTATTAGTATCATCAATATCACTTTTTTCTACCGATACAATACTTCTTTCACTTGATGGTAAATATTTATCTGGTATTATATAATCTGATTTTTCTTCTGGGTGTTGAAACTTGCTCTTTCCCGAGAAATGATATATTAATTGACCAAGAATGGAATCTCGTAAAAATATTTTCACCATTTGTCGTTATTTTTACGTTGTTTTTTAATTACTATGCCGAGTTTTTTAAGTCGTACTGTTTTAGTTTTAAATATAGATGGAATTAAATTTATAGAGATAAGTATAAGAAATACGAAATGAGAATTTATATGAAAAAAAAAAAAACTAAAATCAATTAACGAGAATTATGCTCTTACTTATATATTCTTCTGTTTTGATATAGCGGATTTAAATTTTATGAAATAATCGGAGATAGATGGCTAGCTATAAACTATTGGAACAAACTCCGGTGAATTCGCGTATTTTCCTATATTTAAACGCTTCTAGACGGTTTTAATGGAGTTATGGAGATAAATTTTAATACTTGCCATTATAAACTATTGGTATTAGCCGTCTCACTTTTTTTTTGTATGCTCAAAACAAGAAAACATTTTAGCCACTAGCTTAATACAATAAAAAAAAAGAAAAGCCTTACACAAGTCCCCAAAAGCTTTTTTTCTTTTTTTTTTCTTGCACTACATTAACAACTACAATCTATCCAACCATTAACGAAAAATTCTCATTCTACAAGGTTAAATATCCATGCCATGATCAGAAACTATCTTTTTTTTTTTTTTTTTTGTGCATTGCATCCATACGAAGTGAGTCCTTCAAAAAAACTTAAACCTGTTTTAAAAACAACAGGGCTGTTGTCGGGTGTCTTACAATCAAGTGCCTTGCTGGCGCTAGCCGCACTATTTACATCTGAAATTTTTTGATTTATCATGATGATTCATCAAGATAAAATTTACCACTGTTAAAAAAAAAAAGAATTCAATGGTACTGCTGCCATGGTACCTGCCATGGAGCCAGTGGCGCGCTCGAGCTGTCCAAAGTATGAATAAACTTTTTTTAGACCATTGCCTAATTAGTGACACAGAGTACCTTCAGGGAGAAAAGAATGAGAACCTTATTGTTTTGTCAGTTTGTATCATAAAAACTCATTTGTTAATGTTAGTTTATCATTATGATCACTCGGTAATTTTATAATAAAAGTTTTATCCGACCCTATTTATATCTATAGATCAGCACTCTATATATATATATATATGTATATAGTTTTATTAATGTTGTGCACTAGTTGTATATAAATAAATGAGTATTGATCTATAGGTATCTATAACCGAATTAATTAGTAGTGCTACTTAGTATACATTTTATTAATTATAAGATAGGTATAAGTTCTCAATGTATCCGATATTAATTATAGTTCTGTATCAAGTATTTAGACAATTCTACAAATTTTAGTATGCTATAGATATATGGCTGAGTACATATTTATAAGTGTAAGGTTATGGTATAGATTGAGTTTTATCTTATACTATAAGTCAAGGTATATACATGTATACTACACACGTGCATCTATCAAGGTTAATAATATTAATTGAATGATTTTAGTTAAAAAAATCAAAACTTGCTGGTTGGAAAGTTGATATTCAATGGGCTTTTTAGTTTTTAGAGTTCTAATTTTAGTTTTTACTTTAGTTCAATTCGTTTCCGGGTATTTATGTAATCAATCGATAGATCGATCTGATTTCGGGTCGATCGATCAATGATTAATTATTTCGTCGAACAATTTCCAACTTCTCAATTCAGAATTGCTGTTTTAAAGAATGTTATCATGATCTACCTAAACTGAAATTTTTCTATAAAATGAGCTTAATTATAACTATAATATATCCTTGGTAATACTGAGATAAAAAACAAAATCTCAGCATCAGCTCTCCATGATAAATTTTCGAACATGATTTCCTCAATATTCAATTCACTAATTATATATTCCACTAAAATTAATTGTTCATTATATAAACATTATAATAAGTTAGCCCATATGACAGTTATATCAATATTGCCAAGTAAATATATGGCACTTTAGTAATAGATCAACAAACTTAATTCACAAAAGGATCAGCTGTTAATTAGCTTAAAAACTCGGTAAAGTTTCTGTTATAATATATATACCTCTAGATATTATAATTGTAGCCATATACATGTATTTTTGAAAATTGTTCTTCGTATAAGGTTACTGGTCTAAGCTTAACTGGAGATAACAACCACGTTAAGATGAAAATTTGATTGATTAATTGACATTATACATGTACTACTATAAGTATAGCCATACACTAACTAGGTCCTTGATGTCTGACACCAATAATATGAAGAAACTAAATCTCGAGATCTATAAATTCAAATTTTCTTAATGGTTTGCATCTCGGAAGTTGAGAGGTAATAACAATATCCGAGACTAACTAATATCTTAGATTCCGGTTATGTGACTGTTGTGCTCGAAGCGCTTTATTCAAAAATATATGAGCTGGCTAAAGACTAATGGATTAAAGAGGTAATGTTTAGAAATGCATGAGTTTAAAGTTTTAAGTAATGTGTTAATATGTTGAGTCATAGTTACAGTGAATAACTCATATCAGTCTTATATCCATATATGACTGTAACGTGGTCGAGTAATTTCATTTGAACAATTGATCGACAATTGATGTAAAAAGGTACTCAAAGTTGCTCAGGATATCATTTATCTCTGGATCTGCCAAGCTTCAATTTTGTTTATATTATAGACCAACATGAGTGCCTTAAAAGCAATGGGTCTTACAGATTACATGTTATTACAATCAACCTTTAAAAGTCTTTATTATCCACCACTCTTTTGTTGTTCAATTATAATGAATACGGGCGGTTACGCTACGTACAATAACTTTATTAAATTGATATAACCCATCAATAGATGTCTTGGTACCTTCGAAATAGACAACCAAAAAATGGTGAGTTTTGAATAGCTAGTATACAACTCTATGAATAATAATTACTGAAGTCGCAGATAAAATCATGATTCTCAATTTAGTAGAAAAACATTTGAAGTGTATAAAATATAATAATGTTTATGAGAGAAATAAATAAAAAGAAAGCCTGAAATTTCGAATTCATATTTCATACCAGTTTGTATCTAGTAACGAATTTAATATTTAAACATCTGTTGCTTTATATGCGACTCATTAACATTAAAGCTTAAAATTAGACAAGCAATCTAGAAACCTGTAAACTCGGTTTTTATTCTCTCAAAATATGAGAGGATCAAATATCACCACCTGGTCATACTTAAATGAAATTTGTATTGGGACGTATAGGGATACTAAGTTCACAATTTTTCTTAAATAAATATATTTACAGTACCTTTTTCAAAATGACACAATTTCTTTAAAATCTTCTAATAAAAGAAATGAATTATCAGCTAATGAATGAGTTTCTACAATAATTACAGCAGTTAAATACTAGACGTACTTATGGAACCAGGTCAGTTACAATGAAGTTTTTAAAAATGTAGCATAACAAGTATACAACTAATAGAGGCTTTTTTAGTTTATAACTATTTGAAGTGTTCAAAGAAATATAATATAAAAGCTTTAATTTTAATTTTACTAACTCATCAGTAATCACACAATCACCATGAATTGAATAATAGAACTTAATTATACTGCAACAAAAAAGAAAATCAATATATATAAATGAGTGTAATTAAATTTACTAAAAACTTGAAATCAAAAATCCTAAAAGTTTGAACTTTTGGGGGCTCTGGTGGACCAAAATAAGATTCCTCGAATCCATCCAGATCCATAATTTTTTGAAAAGTTACTCCAGGTTCTAAAGCCCATAACTTTAGAGTATGTTTACCAGAGGTGAAATACTATGAGTACTATTTTCAATCCAAATATTATCAACCATTGCGTTAGTCCATCCAGTTGGCATATCATCTTCAGTATGAGCATCAATTGGATCAACAGTCAACTGAACTTCGTTTGGTTTATCATCATCAATTGAAATAGCATATTTTAATGGTCGATTTGGATCACTATTCAAATTCAGTATTGAATAAACCTAAAACTTTTTATCATTTTTCTCAGCAAAAGTATAAAAATCATATTCTAATCTTGGAGAATTTGGAGAAACAGTTTCTAACTGGAAAAATTGAAACACCTTGGCTTATTCTACCATAATTTTCAATAATGTGGTATTTTCTATCTAGAGCTATCCCCAGAAACTAGAGCTCTGAAACCCAAACACGCAGGATGCAGTAATTCCTGGAATTTCAGGAGGTTGACCAGTTTATAAATTATTGCTAAATCTAAGGGCATTACATCAATACTTATGGATTATACGTATAAAGTACTAGAATATATTGAAGTAGTAGCGAATTAACTAAATCCATTCACTCAGGCATTGGCGGCAACATTGAGCCCAGGGATTTCCTGGTTTCCAATAGTAATATATATGAGTAGGTCGTTTTACAAGGATTTTGAGAATATATTAAAAATTCAAAGCTTAAAATATACATCTACTATTATTTCTAGCGTAAATTTCCCAGTAACTATTGTAGCTGAGTGATATCTTGAAGTTTTCAAAGCATATGCCAACTCTTTCAAAGCCCACTAGTAGTACTCAGAGCTTGGACAAACCTTTGTGTGAATTGTTAAAATTGTATGCACGAAATCAGCTAATAGAGAGAGGTTTAGATTAAGTTATTGATACCAGGTGGGCAAGCGATTTGCATATTTTTCAAAAGTAGAGTTCGCACATAACTAATAAATATATGAAGCTAAGATACATAGTAAGTCCTTGGCCCGGGTCTTATGATTCTATATCTCTAATCTTATAACTCTTTCATGTATACAGTTTAGTTAGGGTGTCTGATAAAGTTAAACTTTAGCTAAAAGCCGATAATCTTTTGACTTAATTGAATCATAGTATACAGTCAAACGCTTGTATACGCATACAATATATAATATTAATATAGCATATAGTCTTAATTAGCTAGGTCGACGATCTATAGTTATATATAATAGATAGAAAATAAAAAACCTTCAGTTGCATATTGAAGTTTAATAAACATTCCAATTGTTAAAGATAATCATTTTTAAAATTTATAAGCTGGGGGTATGTGCGCTAGATCACTCTTGGATGATACAAATCAAAGACCTCGCCCGGGTTTGTTTTATTTTAAACTATGTTATTTTTTATTTTTTTTTTTCAGTTATAAGATTAAGTGATAATAATAAAATTTTATGTGTTCGGTTGCAATAGCCATGGTATCTGACCAAAATATTGCAAATTCCATGCGTGATTATGAACTTATTATTTATATATACTAATAACTGCTAGTAAAAATCTATATATCACATGTTGCAATTGATTATAATAATACCATTCATTTTTCAAGTTAAATTTTAATATTATTTTATGGGGTAATAGACACACCCACCCACCCTCAAGATACGATACGATAATCAAGAAAACTCGTAATCTAAATTGATATTATCAAACTTATAAGTTTTCTGAGCTAAGCGGTATATATCAAAATACAATCAATTAATCAGATTTGACCCTTCAGTTCATTTAAGCTTTAAATTTATGGGCCATTCTCGACGAAATACATGTATATAAATCCATCCATGATATACAGGGTGCCCAAAAAACAAAAAAAACAAACAAAAGAAAAGGAGCCAGTTCATCTAACTCGCCGCACAGCCCTTTCAACGGTTTTCTCAAATTGGCATAGTTAACGTTATTGAACTTAAGTTTATAATAACGTTTGCCCAGATTCTGAGACATTTGTTCGACGAGATTTGCGCGGGCGAGATTCTCTCGATCTGCTTAGCTTTACTCCAATCAGCTATAAACAGTCTTCACACGGCTTTTACACCTATGGATATATTGAAGACTATCAGGTGTAAAATAAGCATGATATTAGAAGTGCTCGTGTATATAGTATACTCTACTTACACTTTGTAGACCACGCTCCAGCTGTAAAAACTGCCTGGCTTATATAACTTAGCACCGAAACTCATCTTAAACATGATTGGAATCACAGTCTGGACTTTTTTCTTTCCAGCTGATTCTATCTACATCCTAGCACTACATTACATTCCTCTATAGTGGTGCTTTAATGGGGTGTTCCATTTCAAATCTAGAACATATTTTTTGTAGTGCTGACGTAACAATTTGAACGACCAGCTTCTAGAATCCAATGTAGATTTTTAAGATTTGCCTTTTAGAGAGATTGACTAAGGGGGAGGGGTAAAAATTTACCTTGGTATATATAATATTTTTACTGTATCCTTATTCTTGATATCGGGTACCCATATAAACTAGATGTAAGTGAAAAATTATTTTGTACAATGCTTGAAGGTCCTGTCAAATCAAAATTCATCTACTAATTCGGATTGGTGCAAAGCACAAATAGCTATAGCCGTGCAATATTTGAAAATAGTGTAGAACTTGCAAACATATTTTAGTTATAGTAACAATACGAGATAAAACTACAATAGAGAAAATAACTGGAGCGGTATAATAAAATTCAATGAGATTCAATGAATATATAATAATAATATATCTAGATAAAATGCTAAGTAGTTTTATTAATACAAAAATGTAATATAATGTATTTATTTTTGTTTGCAGTGTTTAATTTTTTCAAATTTTTCTTTTGAATAATTTTTTAATATAAATAGGTTCTAATAGTTAATAGCTTTTGTATATTTTTTGTTTTTTTTACAATTCTTCTTCTTCAGCTAATAAACGTTCACAATCTAATGCAGCTTTACAACCACTACCAGCAGAAGTGATGGCTTGTTTATAAACATTATCAATCAAATCACCAGCAGCAAAGACACCTTTAACATTAGTCTTTGAAGTATTTGGTTCAACCAAAATATAACCAGTTTCATCGGTTGTAATTTGACCAGTAACTAATGAAGAAGCTGGAATATGACCAATGGCATAAAATAACCCATTAGCTTCTAATTCACGTTGTTCACCAGTTTTGGTATCTTCTAATAATAATGATTGTAAAAATTTACCATCACCTTTAGCTTCTTTTGGTACAGTATTCCAAACCATTTCAACTTTTGGATGTGAAGTTAATCGCTTAGCCATAATAGCACTTGCTCTTAATTGATCTCTTCGAACTAAAACATAAACTTTTGAAGCATATTTAGTTAAAAATAATGCTTCTTCAGCAGCAGAGTCACCACCACCTACAACAGCTAAAGGTTTATTTCTAAAAATTGGAACAGCACCATCACAAACAGCACAAGCTGAAATACCTTGTTGCCAATAAGTTTCTTCACCTGGTAAATGTAATCTTTTGGCACTTGCACCAGTAGCTAAAATAATAGCATCTGTAGTCATTGGTTCTTGATCTTCTTGAAATTCTAACCAATATTTAAATGGTCTTTCACTTAAATCAACTTTAGCAACGGTTTCAGTAATAATTTCAGTACCAAATCTTTCAGATTGTTTTCTCATATTTTCCATCAAATCTTGACCCATGATACCATCTGGGAAACCTGGATAATTTTCAACATCAGTGGTAGTAGTTAATTGACCACCTGCAGCAATACCATTAGCCATCATACCTTCATATAAAACAGGTTTGATTTCAGCTCTTGCTAAATAGACTGCGGCGGTATGGGCTGCTGGACCAGAACCAATGATAATAACTCTATTGTGTACCATTCTTTTTTGTGAAATTGTTGTTGTATTATTATTCAAATAAAGTGTAGACGATGAAAGATACAAAAGTCGTCGTGTTATTAAAGGTTTGAAAATTGATGAAAACACTTTGAATAAGAGAGCAGAAAAGAGAAGAAAAAAAAAAAAAAAAGAGGAAAGAAAAAAGGTTTTATAAAAAAAAACTTTTGGTTTAATGAATGAAATTTTATTATAAGCGTTGAAAAAGAAATGCTTTTAAATATTTGAAATAGAAAAAAAAAGATTGAAAAAATTTATGCGTGGGAAGTTTGAAAAGAGAAAATGGGTCTGGAACTTGGGCTTTTTAAGCTGGTCTAAGCGGGGGGTCTAGAACGAAAAACGCGCACGGTATTAACCGATAAAATGGTTCAACGCCTTTATTAAGCACCGCTTGAAGCCGATTTAATGATTGCACGTGATGTTACTCAAGCAGTAGTAAGTATTGAATGAATATGTGGTGGTGGGTGGCAGAGTATCAAAAGATTGATTTGATAAGATCAGATTACAAATCGGTATTACAAACTGGTTCTTATTAATTATTTATTATCAATATCATCTAACTCATAAATATACTATCATTACCTCAATTAATTTTGCAATAAAAATCTAAGACCTTACAAAATCTTTAACTTGTTGACTGGAACAAAATACTGGGTTTAACAAAACACACAACAAAAAATATTGCAGTTTAGCTTGCCGATGTTGTAAAAAATTTGGTCTAAATTTTGATACAAAACTTTTTGGAGGTAATTGAGGAATTTCATTGATCCTTGTTGGGAATTGATTACACAATGATTCTCTAAAAGTCCAAAATTCACTATACCTTCGATTAAATTTAATACTATCACCTAAATAAGTTTCGATTCTTATTAGATATACAACATATGCACCAGCCTTTGTACTACCACGAATGATTTCATATTGATCAATATAAACATTTCGAGCCCATGAGTTTATATGGGGATGATCCATTAATTCATCAATATAATCTTGTGAATCTGTTGTTGTCGTTGTTAATTGTGTGTGATCTTCTAAAACTATCGGTTCCGGTTGTATATAATTCAACTCATCATCACTATCATAATTGTTACTATCCGAAGGGTTAATAGTGTTGGGATATGTGGTTCTAGAGTTCATGACATTCTTTTATTGTGTTTTATTGGGTTGATATGAAAATATCAAAATAATGGATTATGAAGGTTCTGGATAAATATATATATAAAGCAACAAAGCAAGTGTCTTGTATTATATTTTTTTTTGTGGTGGAGAAAAAATACTTTGATGCTAGAAGTTGCGGTGAAATCTTTTGGGTACCCTATTGGGAGGTTAAAAAAAAAAAAGTATTTAAACTAACCCATCTCGCCACAATAGCCTATTAATATTCATCTATTGCATATCATCATCGCATCAGCATTATACATTTGCATCTTTTTACAAGTTTATATAAACAATAAAGAAAATGGAGTTTTTAAAAGGGAAAGTTAGCCCCATGAAACAAATGATCCATAAATGGAGATCAGCTAAAAATGTTCCTTTCAGAAAGAAATTTTTTGTTGGATATGATTTAGATGGTAATACATTTTGGGAATTCCAAGATTATAATAATCCGGCTAGAATGAGAAGAATTGTAGAATATCGAGTTCCTCAAGGTAATTGGGTTGATTATAAGTTGCCAGTTCAATGGATTCAATGGTTAAGACATAATCGACCTTCATCACCTACATTGGAAGAATTATATAATGATTTGGTAAGACAAGAGAAATTAAAAGGTTTGATTAGAGAAGCAGATCAAAGATGGAAAGAAATTCCTTTGAAAGATCAAGCAAATACTATCAGTGCTGAAGGTGCAGCCAATTTAGCTCAACATGGTCAAGAAATAAAAAATAATGATTCTTCAAGGAATAATGCACAAGCTTCAGCTGCTCAACCTCATGAACCTAGTAGTTGGAATCCATCATTCAAAGCCCGAGGGAAAGCATAATTTATTTTAATTAAAAAAAAAAAAAAAAGTGTATATTTATTTCTGTAATTTTTTCTCAACTATTGATATTAGTTTATCACCTAACTGTTCTAAAAAATCATCATGAGAATCACCTAAATAATTCAAAGTCTCTCTCATTTCGTTTTTTAATCTATCAAGTTTATTTTGATCAAATTTTATTCCAGATTTATGTTGATCTTTGAATTTTATCAAATAATTGGTCAAATCATCTAAATTACACCTTTTTGGTTTTTCTTCTTCAACTATTCTTGACATTTCATTAATTCCTGGTGATACAGAACGTGGGGAATCTTTATATAACGGTTTCAGTTCTGTCATACTTTTTGATGGATGTAATGATTTCCTTAAACTTGAACTTTTCCTATTTGTTGAAGAAGAAGGACTTGGAGTAAATTTTGATAATTCTTGTTTAGATAAGATTTTTCTTGTTGGGGATCGACTTGGTGATGATGATGATAAAGTTGGTATATCATTTTCTAATATAATATCCCACATAAATATACATCCATCTAACCCACTACTAACTATTTTATTATCAACCCATGTTATACCATTAACACCTTCACTATGACCCCAATCAGTTCCTAAATATAATCCAGTTGAATGATCATAAACTCTGATACCTTTATCTGTACCAACACCAGCTAAATAAATATTATTGTTATTATTTTGATCAACATTTAATGAAATGGCAGTTAAATTTATTGATTCATCATTACATCTATATGATGATGTTTGCTCTCCAGTGTATTTAAAAATAACAATAGATTTATCCATACTAATAATAATTCTTTCATTATCATAATCAATTGTCATATCTAATGGTGTAGATCTTAAACTTATAACTTTATCCAACACAAATGCACTAATATTATCTTCATTAGTTATTAATTTATATATTGCAATGGTTCGATCTGCACTACATGATATAATTTTATCATCAACAATATAGCATGCATGAATTGTACTTTTATGAGCCATTAAAGTTTGATTTAATTCCCACATTTGATTAGTATTCTTTTTAAAAACTTGAATAGTCCGATCTCGACTACATGTAATAAATATTTCATGCTTATCAGTTTTTGAATAATCAATACCTGATACACTTGATCCATGTGCAACAAAAGTTTGTTTTATCTCATGGCTTGGATATAATGTGGTGACATTACCATATTTATCACCTAAAATAAATAAATCATTTTCAGTTAAATAACTAATTGATAATTCTTCAATTTCTGTTTTAATTAATCTTTCACAAATCCCATCAATTCCCCAAACTCTTAATAATCCATCACTTGACCATGTTAAGAATTTTTTTTTATTATCAACACTTCTAATACCTTTTAATTCTAATGGATGTGATTCTACTAATTGATTATTATCTGATGTAATGACATTTTTATCAGCAGTTAATGATACAATTCCTTCAGGTCTCCATCCGATTGCTTTATAACCACTTTTTATAATATTATTTGAATTATTCAAACTGATAATAGATTGTAATATATCGCCTAATTTGAAAGTATGAATTTCTTTCCCAGCAACAAATAATTCAAATTTCTTATTATAATCCATACATGTAATTTCTTCATTAATATTTTTACGACCATGGAAAACATATTTATCACCAATTTCTTCAATTGTAGCTATAATACCTTTATCAGTCCCCACCACTGCGCTATTACTTGTCATCGGTGCAACACATACAAAATTACACGTACTATAATCATTTAATACCAAGTTTCTTCCTGATAATACAGTTGCTTTTGTATCAACCCATGCTTGTTTATTAGTATTATTGGATTCAATTTTCCAAACTCTTATATGTCTAACTCCAACTGTAATTAATGTTGAACTCCCCATCCATTTCATATCATTAATTGTACTAATACATCGATTACTTGAATGTAAAGTAATTGTACCATTATCTTTTAAATTTAATTGCCAAATATGTAAAAATCCATCATTACTATTACCTAAAGTTGCCAAAAATTTCCCATTAGGTGAAAATGCTAAACATTTGATTCCATACCTATGTTCACATAATATAGCTAATGGGACTGTATTTGAATTCTCTATAGCTGTTGAATAAATAAATACTCTTGGTTGATGGCCAACTTCTCCAAATGCTATTAAAGTCCCATCATTATTTAAAGCCACACAACTTGCACTTTTCATTTTACTAGCCACTTTATTATTTGAATTATTAATATTGTTCAAATCTTCACTATTAATACTTAATGTTGAAGTATGGTCGTTGCATATAAATCCATTTGAATCTCTATTACTAGTATTAGTACCTGGACTTGATTGATTGAAATCATTTAAAAACTGTGGCATTGAAACTTGATTTGCAACATTTTGTTGAATATTCAAAACTTTTTGACTATTTGTGCAATAAAACCGTTGTTTGTAGTCATTATTTGATTTTTGTAATAATACCACACCTGCACCAGCAGTATATGCTATTGAATCATGGTTTGTAACAAAATTATTATGTGAAGTCGCAGTTGTACCAATAACTTTAGAAACTTTTAATGATGATGGTTTAATTGGTATTGTTGTATTAGTAGTAACTGATTTTCTCGGTGGTGTATGATATGATGAGATCGAACTAGAAGAACGATGATTACTAGGTGAACTAGATCGTATATTATTTGTGATATTAGTTAACCCAGACGGAGTTGAGATCATAATTTTCTCACTAGGAATTTATGTTTGGTTTGATTAATTTTGATAATTGAGAATATATCCAGGAATGAATGATATACAAATATAGTAGTCGAATAGTTCTTATAAATAATAGTAGATGATCTAAAAATTATTTTATCAAAATAATTAAAGAAAAAAAAAAATGTTTGTTTCGCGTGCGATCTATATATATATAAACATGTAGATTTCACGCTTAATTTTATTGTGTACTCAAAATTTAGACACTTTTTTGGGATCGTCTATTGTATTGTTCACGCTTTAGTAACTTTTTTTTTTTTTTTCCTCGCGCAGCTTGAATAATATATTTTTCAACTTTTTGACAGCTTTTTAGAGTTCATTAAAAGAAACAACGCGACCATAGACGTGTTTCATGGATGATTTAGATCTTAGACTTGAAATATATTCAAAAGAAGTGAAATTAGTGGAATTTTAACTTATAGATCGCGATTTTTATAAGTCTTCTATATATATATATATATATCCATTTTATAAAGGGATATACTGCAGATGATGAACGGATTCTATCAAATCTAGAATCGACACCACAATGATGGAATTTCATTATCCAACGATTATCTATTATAATCAGAGATAATTCTGTTCATATATACAAAGCTCCACGATTAATTGTAATGCAGGGAGGAAATTAAAGCTGAGATAAAGATCGCAATTCGATCCTGCTGCTCGATTAATTAGCTTGCACGTAAAGAATATCTGCAATATGGGATAAAATTCGCTGTCGACGTGTTCATTCCTATTTAAATCATATAATATGTTCAAATCCGGAGAAATACATTTTTTTTTTAATACAGTTAGGAACAACAATGAATCAGTAATTTTTAGTCTTACTATATATATATATAGTATACATTGGTACTAAAATTAAAAGGGTGTTGCCATGGTTCATAGGTACGTACACTTTAAATTTTGAAGATGCTCTTTGCATACTCAATTGCGAAATTAAATAAGTCAGGACTTACTTTAATTGAATGAGTTAGTAGCACAGTTACATGCATCCGGATATACAGCATATATATTTTCCCTTCGATTGAAAGCTCGGGTTACTTTAGCAAGCTCATATATATTATATATAATATGCTATAACATAGCAGTCTACTTTGTATCTTATTTTTGTATATGTATTTATATATGTGGCACTCTTAAAGCATATGTATCTAAAACTGATTGACTAGTGTCTTTGTATTCGTATATCCAAGCTAGCAATTGGTAAGAACATTCCCCCAATAAGCTATAGTGCGTATGGCTTTAAATCCTTATCAGTTTTGGGATCGGTTATAACTTTGGATCGAAAACTATTAATTATAAATATATATATATACTATATATTGGTAAATCTCAAAGCAGTTGTCTTTTTTTAGTCGACGCGTCGATCGTCGTCAGGTATAAACTTTACAAAACTCTAATAGACGCATCAATCAAGTCATATTTGATTCTTGTACATGCGACTTGTTAGCAGTTATTTTTTTCTACTGTGTTGGTACCTAAAAGTTAACTTCACATCCATTAAAAAAACAACATGTATGTTATATAGTATACCGAGCGAAATACAATATTCAGATGAAGATATTATCTGATCCTATATTAAATAAAATAGCTACTTAATGCTTTTATTATGGATGCATCATGAATTTTGCAAGAATTTGTTGAGAGGTGGCTGGATTAAAATTCCCGGGTGAAAATTTCATGCATTATTTGTACATGGAGTTAACATTGGATAGAAACATAAATTACCATTGGTAAGCATGAAGTACTGCAGATGGATGAATTTGAAGATTTCTATATATATGGAGCCTTCCATATCCGGATCCTGTCATATCCATATGCATGCATGGGCGAAGACTTTGAAAGGCATGCAATATTGCCATTTAACTATACTTTTTTGAGCTGATACCAGCTGCCATATGGGGCTGGAGCCCAATCTGATGAGCTGAATCCTCCAAATATTACTATTTTAAAGGTAAATATAACCAATTGATATTAAATAAGTATCGGTAACTGAGAGGATTTTTTAATTCGCAGAGCTTTATGTTACGTTGGTAAAAATATAGGATAAAAAACAAAAGTATCCAGTGAGATTTTAATCGATTTGAGAACATATATGATATTTTTCAGTATAGAGCTCATAAAATTAATGCATTTAAAGCGTATTTAAGCTAAGTCAAATCAAAATTGTACATATTGAATTTTAAGCAAAAACTTTTTGTAGCTTTAAATTAAATCCACTAGCTTTAAATATTTGGACTCAATTGCATGCCAGACTGAGATCCTTGAGTTTACAATGTGAATGTAACGGTAATAAATCAATATTTAGGATTTGGTTTCGATTAGTACGGTGCACGGAATCTGCTTTATGAAAGCCATGAGTTACTCTAAAATGCACCATGAAGCTTTACGAACGAATAAGATTTCAGCTTTGATTAGAAGCATATAGCAGACAATACATATAGAGATCTAACTGAGCTCTGGATCCTAAAAAAAGTATTGTGTGGTTGCGACATACGCATGGTATGATCAGAAATTACAATACTTAATTATGGTAATAAGCCAACAGGAAGAAAGTTATGAAGCCTGATCTGAGCCTGTTTTAATTGATTAATATCCGGATACATATATTATAATAAATACCATGGTACCTGGTAGTTGCTATCAGGATTAATGCAAGATTAAAACGTTGGTGTGGCTACAAATTGGTCAATTGCTGCCATGGTAAAAAAGCGAGCTAAATAATATTACAAACCGCGAATGAATGTAACGGTTTAAATGGAATATGATAAACTCAATTGTACCTGTTTTGCATTTTTTCCCGCTGAATTACTGCAGGTGCATTAATTAAAATCCAAGGTACAAATCCTGGAAGTACCGTGGTAAAGACATGAATACATATGGATATATAATTACTTAAATACTTTTATCCACATATATCAGAGCACTAGTCTTGTAGGTCTATAATCTAGTTATAATATTGGCACCATAAGGATATCAGAACCTCGTGGAGCTAATAACTATAGTATGCATCATTATAACTATGCTAAGTCAATTGACAATTTATCCTTAGGACCACTAATTTCGAATCTGGACTCAACATTTACTGTAATTAATTGCTGACTTTTATCCACTATACTAATGTATGCATGGATGTATTCGAAAAGTATTACCGCCTCATAAAGTTCACATTAAATCGGATAGCGACTTCCTAGGCTTCTATGCATGCATAATTTTAAGGTTCCTGCCATGACAGTTACCGTGGTATAAAGCGCTCTTCGGCAATTTTAAAAATTAGACGACATTTGATGTAGGATGCTGCATCTAAATATTTACAGGATGCAATTGAAAAACAGTTGCTAAGCCTAGAGCATTTATTCCTCAATTGTCGAATTAAACAGAAGCTGTATATATATACATGTATACAATTGATATATATATATATAGGTACCAATTTGGATTCTCATCAAAAATTGAAATAATATATGTATAGCATACACGTGCAAGTTGCAAATTAACCATCCAATTACATCAAACCTCTGCTTATACATTATATACCATGGTGCATACTTTTACTTTTGGGTAAGATTCCACCCACGATAATAGTGGATGATTAATTAGGTCCCTTAATAAATTTAAGTATAAATTGACGTTTTTAGAAACCAAACTTCATAATACATGCAAAGTTGACCCCCATCTCCTAGGCCTAGCTAGTTGTGGTGTAATTTTGACCATTAATCAATTGTGAACCCATCCCATCGTCATAATTAATACTATATATATCCGGATATATATAGGATACACTGCCATGTATAATTGACCGGTTGCAATTATCGTGATATGACCATGGCAATAATACATTCACGCCCAAACTTACTTGTACGTAAATGTTTCATTTAATATGTAGAGCCAATTCTCGCAGACATATGCCTATAGACCGGTTGCAATGGGAATTACAATTTGGTCAACGAAATTTATTCATATTAATTCAATTTAATATATATAAATGTAAGTACAGGACCCAGATTTATGTATTTTGTTCGCCATCATATATATTGACCACTGTAATTGTTTTGTAAAAATTTTACTTAATCAAGCATCCATATATATTATCAGATTTGAACGAGAGATGTTTACCCGGAATTACCTCTTGTTTTACTTGTGTTTTCAGGTACACCATATGGCCATGCATGGCACAGTGCACGATCCAATATTACAGCTACTACCTGGTACATGTATGTGTACCTAGGCTCCATGCATCCATGGTAGGCTTAAAGTCCTTAGCTTTTAATGGATATATACTTGAAAGTTTTAATAAAATATTATTATCGGAAGCCAGCCGTGAAGTTTTCAGATTTTTGTGAGAGCACTAGTTTTTACTCTATATGGACATATACCAAGGTTGCAGCAAAAACCAAAACTTCCACAATATGATGGCCGACAACCTATAGCAGCTGCAGCCATGGCGCTTAAGCAAATAAGGAATATTCAAACACGCTTTAAGAATTTGAAAGGCAAGGACCTACAATGTTCAAGCAATTTTAGAACTATAGTTTACTTGTCATTTATTAAGGTCATAAAGGGAAGAACCCGTATATAATCCTGTAAATTAGAACCCATTAGTGTGGGTTGGTGGGTCAAATACACACAGTGCAGTACCAGTAGCTCTTAATCAACCGCCCTGCTTGAGTACCCCATCGTCTTTGATTTAAAAACGATAAAGCCGTTTATTCAAATTGCATCCATCGCGGTCTGATGATGATTAAAAATTTTAAACAAGCCTCATCGTTACAGAAGCATACGTAAGGGACGAATATTAATAGGCCTGATCGATACAGTTTTGCTGCTTAAATAAAGTAATCTATACGGCTTTAGCAAGCTAGCTCGATTCATGATGATAAAAAACCATGATGCAACTCTGTTCTACCATTACTATATGTATGGGCTATACACACAGTCGTAAAATTTTTACCATCGCATGAGTTAACAATTGGTATGGCTGAAAATTTAACCTAGGCTGACATTATAATGTTCGATCGACTAATATTATAAATACCGGTATCGCTAATTAAAAATATGATGGATGTGGGTAACTAATTTAATTATGCACCTAAGAAGAAAAAACTTAGTCACTGATCAGAGCTTGTTCACATGGCCAGCTATATATATGATATACCATTATCCTTATTGGCACAGTTTAGCCTGCAATAATGGATTTGTAAGTTGTATCAATATATGGGATTTGGATAAACTTTAGATGCTTGAATAATTTACAATATATACGTTTAGTTGAATTATTAGAGTTATGATCTGCGTATATGCAATTGACAGCTGCCTATAGGACGATAAAGTTTAGCTAGAATTCGCAACCGAGCTATATAAATTCAAGTAGCTTGGGAGTGTGAAATAATTTATTACTCCAGCTAGCCTAGAGTTTATAGGATTTCGAACTCCATCAGGATCATTCAAAGGGCTTTTCGGAGTTCGAGGTAAAGCCTAAAAAGTGTATTATTCTGAACTTAACGTATCCCACGGTACGTATAAAACCATAATGGTATCAATATGGATATGCTAGCTGCAACTTATATATTAATACTTACTAATATCAATCCTATATATTTTTTATTATGAATATATATATAAGCTTGGGTAAATATATAGATATAGGCTTGTTTTAATTATATATTCAATATTTGATATCTATAGTTCTATATGTGCGAATCTCTTGGTATCTAAGACAGCCTAAGATCTTACAAAGATCCTTATTTGCTTGATTTGACCGGTTGCATCTCCTTTGAAAAAGTTTGGGTTACTATAGTATACAAGGGTATACATATATTCATAATTCGCGTATCGACTTCGCAGCGTATTGATATATAGATAATCAACTTAGCTTAAAATGGATATATAGAAATCATTTTCTATAAACTAAAATAATTAATATTTAAGATCGCTCATCGAAAAAGTTCCTTGAACTTTTCAAATGATTAATAATGTACAGATATCATCTCAAACCTCAATTTTTATTTACATAAAAAAAAAAATTCTGATATTTTATCTTATCGTTCATCAGTTTGGAAAAAATTTGAACGATCGATAATTATCCGTGTACTCAAAATGATATTCCTAAAATGTTCGAACAATGCATGCAAGTTATAATATTCAACTTTAATGATTGCTATTTACTATAGCAGTCCTTTTGACCATGCATGGCATACAATTGCACCGTATTGTACCTTTTATGGTTCTATGTAGTATAACCGCTGATTTCCCGAAGCACTACTTGCAACTTTCACCATTGCATTCATCATCGATATATAATTTGAATTGGGAAGCGGTGTCCGAGTCTAATGCTTTGTTCTAATCAAAGACCCTTTTGACTGATCAGCAAATTTCTGCTATATTAGCCTTCCATTAATTATGACTCCTTTTAAGCTTGTATAACAATTCTTCACCTAAATAAGAAACCAAATCACACCAAACTTTCATGCGACAAAATGAGTCTAACTTCTAAGAGTTATGAATCAGAACCATAGTGCACACACGGCTATAACAACCCCCATTAATTGCAATTGTTAACTCTTTATTTCTTTGCAAAAGTTGAAGGTATACATGCCTATTCTTAAGTACTGCATGCCTACCACCGTCAAGTTTCGCCTTTATGCGCCTCTTACTCTCATATATAATTCCATTAGCAATCCATCAACTCATAGACATTTTTTGAAAATATTTTTATAAACCACTATATATATATCCATAAAATAATTCCACACTGAAGTGCTAAAAAAACCTTCAAATCAAGACTTTAGGCTGAAATGCCATGGTGAAAATATTTTTTTTTCACATTCATGCAGGTCAGCCTTTTCATTTCTTTTTGAGGTTATCCTTACCTTAACAAAAAAATTATTTTTTTAATAACATTTAAACTTGAAGATCTTGATTGATCTGCACGCGAGTGCCAAAACAACGCACTCTATAATATACTTATGTATGGATAAATTTACTCACTCGCCTCACCGTGAGGGCATTACTATAGTACCGCTAAATTTTAGTAACCATGAGGATTAATTGATACGGGTGTGATCAACGAGAGAGAATTGATATAAATAATCTTCAATTTCCACATAATGAGTTCTTCTAACATCTAAGAGAAAAACTTAGCTGCTTTTCCAAAAGGTGAACTAGTAAAATTCGAAGGATTATTTAAAAGTGGTTTCTGAACATTCTGCATTAACATAATAATTTCAATTCAGTAGACCTCTATGATTATAGTTTAGGAGAATCTACAGCATAGCATATAATCCATACATTTGAGTTTTATCAACAACATTGGGTCAGTTTATTGCCCAACTTCAACTTTTTACCGATAATAAAAATACAAGAGATCTAATACACTCCTGCTTTATAATATCACCAAAGTAACAGCACTAAGAATAGAAATATTCAGATCTTTCAATTATCTAGCATCACAAGACACGCATCAGGGATACAGCAAAATAAAGGATTAACGATCTGCTCAATACCCTTTATAAGATACAAATATAATAAATCTCAACGAAAAAAAAAAAAAAAGAATACAAGACAGTACCAACCCAAGTAGTCATAGATTTATTCAATTTGATTGTTAGAGTGACCACTCCTCCTTATTTTGCAAACTTTATTTCTCAAATAAAGTTAATAGAAATCTATAGCAACGCCTCAAACGATAAGATCTGTCCTATCCAGCTCATTAACAGCAGCTACAGTCTACTTAAGCAGAAACTTTAAATCGCTTTAACATATTTTTGCGATATCTCAATCCGGATTAAGTAACAAAGTTGAAATTTAACTGAGGGGTATAAAATAAAAAATCCCAACTAAGATTCAATCACAAATTAGGCTTGTCTATCTTGTATACCAATACCATAACCTATTGATAAAAAAAGCTAGATTATTTTATCTTAGTTTATTAACTGGGTGTAATAATAATAATTTTTGGAATTTATACAGGGTTAAATCATACTAACACAAGAAGGTTTATTTATAATAATAAAATTACAACACAATCTAGACAAGCAATAACGCCTATACTTTTACAAGCAATCTATTCTATTAGTGTTTGCTAGAGAATGAGGTGTAGTATATATTGAGAATAAAAGAATGACAATTTTATTTTCTGATTTAAATAATTTACCAACCAATACCACAATAACAACTGCATTATATATTTTAATACCTAGTTTGGCGTTACCGACATTATTAGTTATCAAGATGTATACTTATGATAATTTTATATTGACAGATAAATCACTAGTGAAAAGTGATTCTACTACTACCACTACTAACATTGATGATAAAAAATTTTACGAATTTTATGAATATCTATTAAATTTGCATACAAATACTAGAACAAGTTTATTAAAACCTTTTGAATATTATTTTGATATAATCCAACCTGCATTACATTTTACATCATTATTAATATCAAAAATTGAACAATTAAGAAGTATAGAAGAAATCAAGAACGAGGATTTGTTAATACATGCTTTGGATGAGTTTGTTCCACCTAGAAGAGTACTAAAAATTCAAAGTTCAGAGTTGCGACAATTGTATAAACGAAGAAAAAAGTTTCAAAGTATGGTTCCTTGTAAATTGCAAACTATCAAGGAAGAATGTGCAAGAATTGTTGAAGATGAAGAAGACGATGATTGGGATAATAAGAGTAGTTGTACGGTAATTATTCATAAATTAGGGAAAAATGAGGATGAGGATGATGATGATGATGATGAATGTGACAGTGATAGTGATAGTGATTGTACGATTTTTGAAAATGATAGTGAGATAAGTTGGATGTGGCAGTATAATCGATTGAAGCTAAAGGCTAGATTTGATAAGGCTAAAAAGAGAGCAATGAGTTTGGTATTAAGAAGATGCTAACCTTGCCTCTGTAAAAACCCTTACCACCCCTTGATTTACCAATCATTTATCAAATCGATTTATTTATTACTCATGACACTTTTCCTAACTATAATTTTTCCAATTGATGACATTAACATTAATAATAATTTATTTCCATGATACTGATATAGCAACTGATTGCATTTAACTAACTTAAAAGAATTCTATTTTAGCATGTATTCGTATTAACGTCAATCTATCGTAGCATCGGAGTTACTATATTAGTACATAATTAAACGCTTTCAACTTTTGTACTCAGCACACATTTTTTCTTAAAATCATCAATGGTATCAATATTAAATAGTACTGTGATGACAAACTCTCTTTTCAATAAACGCATTCATCCTCTTTGCACAAATCAAACCACTCTTATTTGAACCCTTGTTTTGACTCTTGTAATTACTCATAGTATCTTTCTTAGATTTACTCAACTTCGAAGTTTTGGGAAGCTTATTTATTCTTTTCAAACCAATACACCCACTATCTCCATATTTACCATATTTAAATTTTTTGATCGATTTATTGGTGGTATTGGTATACTTTTTATCTATACTTTTGGTATCACAACTCATTATATTCAAAATTGATATATACAAGCAGAATAAACTAATATTTAGTTGATGGATTGGTTTGTTATAATTGCAAATTATGAAATATTCTGTAATCAAAGTGGGTATAAGATATATTATAATGTGTATGAAAACTGAATAATTGAAGAGGATATCTACACATTTTTAAATTATTTCATAGGTTAGACGCTGGATTTGTATAAATGATCATCATTACATTTAGTTTGAAATGATTGATGGGGTTATTTTGATGATTTTTTCAATGAATGTTTCTGCTGTGGTGAATTCTTAAGTTTGTCAGGGTTAATAGGGTTCAGAGTAGTTGGTGAAGCTGGATCAAACCAATGTACAAGCTTCTACAAGCTTGTGCATTTTTTTATATAGTGTATCTCACAAATTAAGGCCTGGGTTTCACTGCTGGTTGTACCCGCCTGCATGGAGAATTTATAATACTATGGAGTAGGGCATACGTGCACCAGAAAGAACCACTAGAAACTATCAACTTTAGATATTATATGTAATTTCAAAAGGGGAAATCTATAAATCATACATATGAATTATATATATTAATTAATTATTAATTAATTAAAAGATATAAAACTATGAAAGGAGTTATAGCTGTTTGAAAACGTATATATAGGTAACAGCCCATCTACTACTACTATTGCGACTTTCATATGCATAAATAATACTCCAAAGTACAGAAAAACATACCAAGATGATTCAAATAGCATCTTTATTAGTTAAAAAAACAACAATAGAAATCTACAATGACTGAATTAGTTCAAACCAGAATTCAATAGAGAAAAAAAAAAAAGATCAATGCATTAAAAATAAGATGATAGTACAAGATAATTTATAAGAAATAACAAATAATTTATAGTTTAGCTTTAGATCGAGAGGCTTCCAAAACAGTTTGAACAGCAGTAGCTTTAACAACATTACCAGTGATTTTTAATTTACCAGTCATGAATAATTTTTGAGCATTAGCTTTACCTTGAACCAATTGATTGAAATGATCATCAGATAATTTTAAAGTAACATCTGGTTTTTCACTTGGTTTACCTTTACCAACATCACCAGTTTTTTTCATATCCAAATACCAAGATTGAACTTCACCTTGTTTATTTTTTAATTCAAAAACGACCAAAGCTTTTGATGATTTGATTGATTTTTGTTTTAATTGTTCATCACCTGAAACTGCATCATTGATAGCATCAAAGACAACAGAGGATGGGAATTTTTCGTCAGCTAAAGCCATTTTGTATATATGTGTTTGTGTTGGAGTGGTTAGTTTGTTAGTATTCGTTTTGTTTGTACAATAAAAAATGTTAATGTTAAAAGGATTGTAGAGAGTTTAAATAATGGGACCAAAAAAAAAAAAAATAAGAGTATATTTTACTCCCCGCAATCAACGTCACAGCTTTAATAATGGGTTAACAAATTCATTAGAAGGTGAAAAAAGTGCGTTCAGGTGCACCAACTTAGTTGAGCAACAAAAGACCGAGCTGCCGACGTTTTGGTAACTGTGGTTAATTTTAAGCTCTAGATTAGTGTAGCAAATTTCACATGCTTTGAGGTTTTCCATTGGGGGGATTATCATGATGAGGATATTGTATTCTCCGTCACCGCGTGTGAAAGTTGTTGTGATGAACTGGGAGAATAGCCACGCTTGAAGGCATACTATTAGAAGCGCTTGACAGGTTTGTAGGCTGATAATTTGATCGGCGAAGCGAAAAAAAAAAAAAAACAGAATACGTTCACTTCACGCGCGCAAAAAATACGCCATCGAATTTTAAAGTCTGATCACACGCATAAAAACTTCCAGTGCTGATTACCAATGGTAATGACTCTGAATCTGATTAGCTTGATTTTGACTCCACATTACTATTTTCATTTCATCTTGACAACTTAAAATTGTTTTATTTATATTGGCATCTGAAATTTCATAAGGAACCGCTTTCAAAAATGTTTCTGGGGTAAGGGTGCTATTGTTACAGTTTGAGTAGTGCTTACTATCTTATAAAAATGGTAAAGCATAATTTGAATTTACTTCGGTTGCATATGCTTTTTTTTTTTTTTTTTTTTTGTTTCTAATTTTCAAACGTCTTTAAATTCGTCATTTTCTTCAATTTTGGCACTTCTAAGCTGATACGTCAAATTACCCCTATAGCTCATTAATGCGCTGGAGATATCCCTGAGTGAGAAATTGACACAATGAATTAGTCTCGGTATTGATCTCTCATATTCAGGATTTTTAAATCTTGAGTTTTAATAGTTGGGGATATCAACACGGTCTGTCATATGTTTTATATATTGAGTAAGAGTTCCAACGCATTTATTTATGTCTACAATGGCCACTTGTTTCCTCTAGATCACCTAGGTCACAAAAAAGCTTTATAATTAACTCGATTATGATCAAATTAGTAGGTTTCTATCGGGCCCCAAGCTACTTAATCAATATTTTGTAATTTATTTATACTACATGAATATACCAATTATATAGATCAATTTGACAGTATACTTGATAATTTGAACCAATTTTTCTTTTGTCAACTTTACAAATTCAATTTAAAATATTACAATATAATGATTATATGTGAAATTAAACCATTTGCCATTAGTAATCAATGCGTTCTTCAAGCCAACTTAAACTATTAATATCGAAACACTTGAACTTGTATATATACATGTACTATCATATTCACTATATATATCTATAGTTTTACACCCCCAGAGAGTATAAATATAAATAATGATAAATCTCACCGGCCGCACTAGTTGCAATGGGTAGATCTTCACAATATGGTATGGATATGTTCTACGCAGCATATATATGCATAAGTCTTTAAAAGTTAATTAATTTTGACAGCGTCGATATATATATATAACAATCGGACTGAGCTATTTGTATCCAATTGAGTTTTAAGTGTTCGGGATCCCGAGAGACCACACCCTCTTGGATTAATTATAATATTAATCGATTAATTGAGTTCAGGGAGCCCAGACAATTCTTTAAATATGATCGATGACTTTAGATTTTTTGATTTTTTTTTGAAATCTATAATTAATTATAATGAACTAATCTATAGCTACAAGCTGTTCAAATTTATAAGAGCCTATTCTGATAATCATTAATTTGGATTCAATAATTGCACGATAATATACATTTATATCCATTTATGATTAAATTAGATGAACTATTTCCGCTCATTATTGACTACTCCAAGCACATGTAGTCGGTTAAATCTCCATAAAAAACCGGGGTAAAAAAAGATTCATATTAGGATTGATCTTAGTGGGGTGAATATCGAGCTGGCCCGTGTTTACGAATTTCTATATCATGGGTGGTATATTAATATATATATAAGACCAAATCGTTGCTCTTTGTAACTAACTAGTAAATCTGAGGTACCATGCGTATATATGACTATCATTGTACCGTTGCAAGCATCGATCGAAAATTGCGTATACCTAACTACTATCAGTTCTAGTTCAGAAGCAAAAAGGCTTCAATTGGTCTTTTATGCATGAGCAAAGGTTAGTTGTGATCAGGCGCTAGTATATATATATAATCAAGCTAATTTAATAATTAAGCCCTTGACAATGTTGTATAAACTACAAAAAAAAAAAAAAAAAAAAAAAATAATAATAATGAGAATGCATAAATTAATTCATTAGGTAAGGAAAAAAAAAATTTAAAAAACTATATAAATAAAAAACTTCAAAACAAAAATTCATAGACTTCATAATAACAATAAAAAAATAATAACATCATAAACAAACGTTTTTCAAACTTCAAAAACTTAGTAGGCAGCGACAGGTTCGTATTCATTATTACTATCATTACCTCTTCTTGATAACTTTTTACCAAACCTAGAAAATTTACCAATTAATTTATCAAAAAAGGATGGTTTCAATTGCTCATTTTCAAGAACCATCCATTTTGGTTTTTGCCAGTTTTGTAAAAATAACGAGGAAACAACAACACTAACACTTGAAAAAGCCATTGCAGCACCAGCAACCATTGGATGTAACATGATACCAAAAGGAATGAAAAAACCCATTGCAAAAGGGATCATAATCAAATTATAGATTAATGCCCAACCTAAATTAATTTTAATTCTTTTAAATGCAGCTCTTGATAAATGTAAAGCAGCAGCAACATCAATCAACCCATCAGTTTTCATCAAAACAATATCTGCTGCTTCCATTGCAACATCTGTAGCACCACTAATTGCAATACCCAAATCTGCAGCTGCTAATGCAGGACTATCATTAATCCCATCACCAACCATTGCAACAATTTTACCTTGTTCATCTTGTAAATTTTCGATTAAATCTATTTTTCCAGCTGGTGATACTCCTGCCCAAATTTTTGAATCTTCAATACCAACTTGTTTACCGATTTTCAATGCAACATTAATATGATCACCTGTAACCATACCAACATCAACATTTAATCTTTTTAAACTATTAATGGCTGATAAAGTTTCTGGTTTAATAGTATCAGCTAATGAAATCCAACCAGCATATTCATTATTAATTGCAATTAAAATAACAGTATCGCCATTTTTTATAATTGCATTTAATGATTGAGGATATTCGATTTTATAATCATTAAACATTGAAATATTACCTGCAACAACATTATATTGTTTATCATTAATATTTACCAACCCAGAAACACCAGAACCAACTTTAACATCAAATTGATCAACTTTTGAAAATTCAACAAATTTCTTAGCCTTATTTGCAATAGATTGTGCAACTGGATGTTCACTATTAGTTTCTAATGATCCAATTAATTGCCACCATAATTTAGAATCCCAACTTAATTGTTCAAAATTTGTAACATCCATTGTACCAATAGTCATTGTACCAGTTTTATCTAATAAAACCATATCAACATTATTAGCAGTTTCTAAGATAGCACCACCCTTAATTAAAATCCCATTTTCTGCTCCAACACCAGTAGCAACCATAACGGCAGTTGGAGTTGCCAATCCTAATGCACATGGACATGCAACTACAATCACACTAATACATAATCTTAAACAAACCATAAAACTACCTTCACCTTGAGTAAACATCATTGGTGGTTGGTTCATAACATGAACTAAAATCATCCATAATGCAAAAGTTCCAACCCCCAAGACAATAACAGTTGGAACAAAATAACCGGCCAAAATATCAACATAACGTTGAACTGGAGCTCTTGATGCTTGGGCATCTGATACTAATCTAACAATATGTGATAATTTGGTATCATCACCGGATCTCAAAACTTTGAAATCAATAGTTCCTGATCCATTAACACTACCACCAATAACTGAATCACCGATATTTTTGGCAACTGGATTAGATTCACCCGTAATTAAGGATTCACTAATATATGAACTACCAGCAATAATAACTCCATCTGCTGGTACCTTTTCTCCTGGTTTTAATAACACAATATCATTTTTTTGTAATAAATCTGTTGAAATGATTTTTTCATTATAGTCATTACCATTATAATAACCTTCAACATTTGAATAAATAGTTGCTTGTGATGGCACTAAAGAGATTAATCTACTTAATGCAGAACTTGTTTGACCTTTTGCTTTGTTTTCCAAATATTTCCCAAGTTGAACAAATGTTACTAACATTGTCGCAGTATCCCATAATGTACTTGGTCGATCACTATATCCAGTCCAAACGGCACAAATAACACTAACTACACTAAAAGTGAATGCACATGATGTTGATAAACAAACTAATACATCCATAGTTGGTGAACCATGTTTAATTGCTTTCCAAGCATTTATATAAAATTTCTTACCAACACCAAATTGAACAGGTATTGTTAAACCAAAACTAATCAAATCATCCAAATATAATCCTGGAGCTAATCTAGTTTTAATAAATGCCAAGAATGGTAAAAAATGTGGTATAAACATACAAATAATACTGACTGGAGTAGCATAAATTAAACATTTAATTAAATCATGCCGATGTTGTTGAATTTCTTTAACTCTTGTTAGTGATTCAATTTGTGTAGAATTATCCATTGATTTAGCTATAATAGCATCAAACCCAGTATCTTCGATTTTTTCAATCATATCTCGAACTCCAACTTTCGAACTATCATAGTCTATTGTAGCTTCTTCAGTAGCTAAAGCAACTAGAGCATTATGAACCCCATCTAATTCTCTCAGTGAATTTTCAACTGAATTGGTACAACTTGAACATGTCATTCCATAAATTCTTAATTTTATATTTTCCAAATCATTTTTATTTTTTTCTATATTAATTAATTCACTATCAAATCCACAATCTTCAACACGTTCAACCACTTCTTGGGGTGATATTTTTAATGGATCGATTTCTAAACTTGCTTGTTCGGTTATCAGTGATACAGACACGTTTGATACTCCATCTAAACCTTCTAATCCTTTGGTCACTGCTGAAGTACATGATCCACATGTCATTCCTTTAACAGATACTAATATTTTTTGATTTCTTTTCATTTTTAATTCAACCGACTCATCCGGTGTCGAAAACCTCACTTTTTTCTTCATCTATTCTATATTATTTTAAAGATTAATTATTTTATTGATATTTAATAAAGAAAAAAAAAAAAAAAAAAAAACAAGAAAAGAAGAAGAAAAAAAAATTTAAAGTGCAGAATGAAAATGTTTTATATGAATATAATTTGACGATAGATGCGAATTTCGGGATGAATGGTTTCAATGCTTTATAATATTTTTGAAAGAGAGTGAGACAGGAGGGAAAAAAAAAAAAAAAAAAAGTTAGAGAAGCAAAAAAAGTTGATACAATTGAACGGATAATTCTCTTATAGTGCAAACTAACCAGCTAATACAATTAATACAATTGCACAGTCTTCCTTGTTTTATGACGTTCTATATACTCTTAGTAATGCTTGAATAACCGCGCGGCCCTGTCGATTTTTTTTTTTTTGCGACTCGTCTTGCTCCGAAGCGGCCGTTTAAATATGCTCAATTGGGATTTTTATGCAGTGATATCTCCACAAATCAGAAGCCTGATCTGATAAAAAAAAAATGTACCCTTATTATTTTTTGTAGTGGTGAAAATTTTTATCTAAAAGATCAATCTCGTATATTTTATGCCCAAATAAAAAAGTTTATAAAGATCATTTTGATGCATTATGGTTAGAAAAATTGGATGAAACACTAGGAATAATGTTTCATAGTTATACATAATTGATCAATAGAATTTTGAAAAAAAAAAATCATGCTGTTTTTTTATTTTGTAATAATATTTTCTAAAAAAATTAATGCAAAAGATGCTCTAAATTATATAACTAAATAAATAAATATATGCAATAATAAAACAAAATCCGGAATTGTTTTATCAAAAATCATCGTTTTCGTTGATAAAAATCGGAATTGTATTCTTCATCTTCCTCATCCTCTTCATCTTCTTCTTCATCTTCATCATCGTAATCTGAATAATCATCTTCATCTTCATCATCTAAACCCTCATCATCTTGATCTTCAACATAATTTTGTTCATCCCTTTCGTAACTATTCTCTGTTAGATTCATTTTATTTGGATCTCTAGTCTTGGTATTATTTACAGGTGTATCATCATCACCATCTAAACTTTCCAAATCACTAATATCTGCAATTGGATCTCTCCAAAAATTCACATCAGTATATTGTTCTTCTACTTTATTTGATTCCAAATAAGGTGGGAAAAAATGATCAACCAAATCAGCAATATGAACATATGAACTCTTATAACCCGCCAATTCCAACAATTCCATATGAACTTCACTATTACTATTAATTGTAAAAATCTTGGAACTTGGTATACCAACACTTCTATAACTTAATGCATCAGTAATTCGATTACCAAACCCAGCATAAAATGGTGTACCATCTTCTCTATCACTGAATAGTGATTGAATATCTCTTAAACAAGCCATTTTGAAAACTTCTGGTTTTCTCATAATAACTTCTCTTCTTAATGCTGCCATTGTTCGATCTGGTGATAAAATAACTGGTCCATCTGGTAATTTATATCCATCTTGATTAATACCTTTTAAATAATATCTTGTTGAATCTGCTTGGCCAACAGATCGGGCTGTTAAATACATTACATTATATCCATTATTTGCAATATCACTAAATAATTTCCCAACCCCTTGATGTGTCCAATCTCTACCCAACATTGTCAAAACATGACCTAATGCATCTGATTTAGTAATTGTACCATCAATATCACTAATAACAATTGGTTTATCATATTTCCAATAAAACATTCTTGCTTCACAAATTGCCCTACCGCCATTAACACTAAATTCTATATTATTAACACCAGAATGTAAATTTAAACTTTTCAATTGTTCTGATGTTAATCTTAATGTTTTTGCATGATAACTTGCATGTTCTTCTTCTACTGATGATAATGATGCCATTGATGGAGTTGGACTAGTAGGTGGACTAGCTTTAGATGGTGGAGTTGCAACTCCATCACTATTATACCCCATACTATCTTCTCTTGAAAAAATTCTTAAATTACCTTCATCATCATGACCTAAAGAATCATCATCATGACCAAATTCTTCTGATAAAATTTTTCGAACTGCCTCTTCACTTTGTTTAAATGCATCATCCCCTGATTTATACCCAGTCATATCTAATACAATATCACCATTATCAGTAATCTTCGACGGGATATTAACATCTCCTAATCGCTGTGTGATAGATTTAATTCTTTCCATACATTGCTCTTTTGTCATTGGTTTATTTAATTCTGGTGAACTATTATTCCATTCATTTGTCTTTTCAGCCCATAATTTTTTCTCATCATTTGAATTTGAACTATATAATACAGGTTCTGGAGAAGTTGATCTACTCCTTGATAAATCTAGAAATTCAGGTTCTTGTAATTGTTGATCATTATTTATTGGTGTACTTGGACTTGCTTCAGGTGATGATGTTGGCGATATAACAGGACTTGTTAATAAATCTTTTGGCACTTTATTTTCGGTTTCAAAAACAAAGAATGCTTCACCACCTTCTCCTAATTTCATTGGTAAATCTACTTTCTCACCATTGACACTAAAATCAACTTTCTTTTGACTTGGTCTTAATAAACTAAATTTTCCAAATCTAACATGAAATGGTGAACAACTTAACTCTCCATCTGCTTGTTCTACTACAATAACATCAATAGCACCTGATAACGTCGCCGGGTTGATTGAATTCCATGTTTTTGATACAGAACCAATAGCTCTACCAACGTATTGCATTTTGTTCTATTCGTTTTGTACTTGCTGTCGGTCGTTGGGATGAAAAAAAATTGTTATAAAAAAAAAAATAAAAAATGTTGTGATACTAAATTATAATAAAAGCGCAAGCTTATGTGATGTTAGTGAACGTGAAAATGATAAAAATAAAAATAGAAAAAAAAAAAGTTCGGATTATGCAAAGTTTAGTATGCTGTTAATGAATATACAAAAAATTAATAAATAAATAATATGCTGAAGTTAGTATGTTTCTATAATAAAATGTCGTTAAATTTTGTCAAAATTTTATAAGAAAATAGAAAGCAGAAAAAAAAAAAAAAAAGAGTAACAGCAATATTGAAGATTTATATAATGATTCGAGGTCATCGAGTGTTAAAGCTTCCTAAATTGTTTATTAATAGCGTTTAAATGGTTGGAGTAAGCGCTTAAGACTTTTTCTAGGCGCGCCTGTAGAAAATAAAAAAATTTACCCAATTGCTCTAGCTGTAAAGCTAGCCACACTATCAATTCACATGTACCGCTTAATACCACCACAAAATTACCGTAATAAGAAAAGCAGATGATCTCACAGCGCCTGGGTTCTGGTTATGAGCGATCGTTGATGTACGCGTGAGTAACTAGCAGGCTACGTTACCACAAAATGTTTTGAGCACTTCAACAGGCCTGAATTAGTACAAGCTTGTCGGATGTCGGAATAAGGGTTCACCTACAAGTAAGCGCTAGCAACTTGAAGAAAGAACTTTTTTTTTTTTTTTTTACCCCAAGAAATATATTCGTTGGACCTGTTGAATTTTCAACAATTCTTTCAAGGTTTTTACTCCACCTATTTCGTAAAATGGATTGAAAGATCCAGATCTTCAAATTTTAGGAAGAATAAATCTGATGATCTTACGGTATTAATAGAGTCAATAATACTCTACATGTAGTTTAATGGTTGGGAATATTTATAGTTAAGGTTTAAAATTTTTTTTTTTTTTTGAGGTTTTTAGTTTATTCGAGTGGGCCTATACTGGCTTGCTTATGCGTTGAAGCTTCATAAATTTGAAATGGTTGGGGCTATTAAACCAAAACTCCAAATGCTTACCAAATATTACATCTGCAACTCAAGTACTACGTATAGCTATTGTATATATCTGGTGCTGGTTTTACCACTCCATTATACTTTAATATATTATGATAAATCCCTTGCAAGTTAGCAATCGTATCATAAGTGGCAATAATCAATTGCTTATACATTTGATTATTTATCATTGCAAGTAAATTGCTCATCCCGTTAACAGTATCCGGATCACTGTTGCTTTATATCCAAATGATTCAGTCACAAAACGTCTCTTGATGATCCGGAAATCCTAATTAAGTGATGTTACAACTGCATGCTACTATATATGTCGACTGTAAATCTCAATAATGGGCACCCATGGAGCTTGTAATCAAATTAAGAATTACATTAATCAACCGTACCCCACGTCAAGTTCGGTACATTAAGCATCGACATCAGTTTACCTATAGCAGTAAATATCTCATGTGCACGTTGTGTCTGACATCCATATCAATAAGACTGGTGAGGCTTCCAGTTGCTAAGGGATACCGACAAATGTCGCAGAATTCGTCTCTGGATAATAAAATTCTGATAAAAATAAGAGTGCTGGTCTTTTCGTAAACCGTTGAATATAAATATACTGTATACAGGATTTTCAGAAGCCCCAACTAACCGAATTATCGAATCTGGAATGACAAAATAGGGCCATATATATATTTTATTAGAGCTGTATCAGGGTCCATTGATCTATGCATTGATATCTGAGGTAGCCTAGGTTTAATTATACAGTATTACATGGTTGATTTTCATATTTAGAGTGGCTACAAAATGGTATGTATATCATAATCAAGTCTGTTTAGTCCCTATAGGTGTGCATATGAATGTTAAGCTATAAAGTTTACCATACATATACATTAGAAACTGTAGTAAAATTTCCAGCTACATCGCAACAAGATCTATCGATCTTCAATAGTTTCAGTTTAGAAATCCCATCTCATATAGCTATCACTCTTACCCTGGATTTTAGTTCCTAAATTGGATTAAGATTTGGATGAGATATTATTCACATGTATACTTAAGAATTAATTCATCCATCTAGATTTCATCGTTTATCACGTCTTAAAAGTATCCCGGTAATTTCTATCACAGGCATTTACCACTATTATCGTTTAAACCTGATGATTATTTCCTGATTATTAGCTATGTCATTATTTCTAAGTGTAATTTGAATATTTATATTAAGCAAAGTCCAAGCAACAGGATCACTAAACCTATAATCTAGATCTGTATTTAAATTACACTGAATAAGCTGGCAACAAAATAATCCACGTTGTAAATGTACAATATATTGCACATCCACGGATGCATGGGCTGAATGGTCTTAAAACTTTGAAACCTACTAATATTACAATTGATAAAAATCCCTACTCCAGGAATATCAAAAAGTAGATATTAAAGCAATCTATTTTACTCTGTCAATTTCAATTTTAATGCCAAAATGTGGCTAAACTGTTAACAAGTAATAAGAATGAGGTCATTTCTCTTTTTCCGGTTTTTGCGGTTACATGCATCGATAAAATCCGGACGGCATGCGCTAGCTGCAAGTTCTCTATGGCACGTGTATACAAATATTCATATAAAATTCTCGCCTTGAACAGAAGAATTGAGATTTGGTTTCGGAACGCCACATCTTGTGCGGCAGCTAGTAGAACTAAACTTAAGCCTTCTTTAACTACTGTAAGCAGTTAATTGGTACGGTTGAATTTGAGCTGAATCGCGCCAAACACAGTTCGCAAACCTCAAGGTACTAAGCTCCTTAATCAAATTTGTTGCCAGTTATTAATATTTTGTGAGATTCTATTATAATGCTTTAGGGGTATTATAGCTATTGTAAGTTGAGAATCAGTACAAAAAATATCTACAGTTGGCCTGGACCCAGTTTTAAATTCTAAGTTCTCAACCGGAAAATCCAGATTAAAGGGATAGATGCTATCGACCAACGTTTTTATCCATAATTATGTATGTTGGTGATGATCAATGTTATCATACCGGACCAACTTTATGGACAGGATTCAAGTTTTGCTACCCTTAGCATACTATAGCAGCAATGGATAAGTCGCTGTCACTCTAAACAGTTTTGCGACTGAAAGTATCAGTAACAATAATAATATACAACTCATCCCTTCTTATTCTGAGCGTTGACAGAAGTTGGGATATTCGGCTACTTTAGAAGACCATGATGTGATTCTTTTGTTTTATAATACTAAGGAAATTCTTGAAGCATGGGGTACCATTAACTTGGTACTGCATAAGATTATGTATTATGCAATCCCCAGTTCAATGTGATAAGCTTTTATGCCCTGAATATAGAACAAGAAGCTTTTTATTATCACACTATACCCAGATGAAGTTGTCAATTACCCACTTAACACAAATATTGTGATTCTAAGTGTGGTTATAGCAATTATTTGTAATGATTGATATCATTTCCCAATATTCTAGTAAATACTAATTGAAAGTATACTGATGATCAAAATCTGATTTGATTGGAACTCTTAGCGCTATATCTAGCATTATCATTGGTAGCTTTCGATCGAGTAGTCGTGGATATATGATCTTTGTTCGAATCTTCAGATCTTAAACCAGTACACTAAAACCTTTGAGATCTATTTTTTGATCTAAAACCTCAATGCTTAGAGACATCAATTAAAACCTCAATCTGAATGTATAAAACTCTGGTGGATATCTAATAAAGAACAAATAAAAAGCAGAATTGAAAAAAATTTAGATAGTATAAATAAAATAACCTTTCAGTAATTTTTGTTCCATCCTACTTGTACTTTTCTGTCAGATTCACTGTATAAAGTTAAATTCAGCTATTCATCATCCTTTAGTTGATCTTTTATTCAATTGATACCCCTAAAAATCTTGTATATCAAGCATTATAATCAGGTACATTCCTGTATATGTATACAAGTACCTAAGATACGAACGTTCATACAGTACTAACAGCGGAATTTATATCATCTGCCACCCCCACACAAATAAAAAGAAGAAATTCACAATCAATAAAATAGTATCAATAGTACATCAGGTTAGGGGATCCATATAAACCATGGGACTAATCCATCAAGACTCAGTTTACAAGCAGAACCTGGCAGCGTTCAAGAAGATGTTTCAATCAAGTAGCACAAGACGACGGCCACGGTTTACTCTACCTGAACCCAAACCAGTATATTTCTTCAGAAGACCTCCAGGTGCCGCTATACAACCTGCTCCACCAACTCCATACCCAACACCTGCTGCAACACCACCTGGTGGCATTCCCGGGGACCCAGTGCCTGTAGCTGCATCAGCAGGTCCTCCATTATCACCTCCTCCTCCTCCAGCTCCAACTCCAACTAGAAGTGGATTCTTTTCGATGATGAAAGGTCCAATGGCTCCTCAACCAGCTCCTCAACCAGCTGCTCAACCTTTAGCTGCATCTCCGGTACCTTCTTCTCCTGCCCCGTCAATAGCGTCTACATCAAGTTCAATCCCAGGTACCGCATCATCAGTCAATGAACTCCTAGATTTTTCAAACAATTCTACTTTAACAGTTGTGGTTATTGGAATTGTTGGTTTAACTGTTTGGAGCCCAGAAACTAACTTGATGTCGGTTGTTGTTGTTGTTACGGGTGTGGCTTTTGCAGTTATTTATGCAAGCACTAACGCTGCACCTGTCCCTGCCTAGATTTATTAAGGTGTGAACACAGTATGAGAAAAAGTGTACCTGATTAAGCTAGGAGCAATATTAGTGTATAATTCTGATATTTAAAGGTGGTTTTGGCCATAAGAAAGATATGGTTAAAGGTATCTATAGTTTGAGAATTTTCCGATCAATTGTGCTATTATTAACACCAACCCTCAAGTGTATACAAACTCCCGAGCTACGAATTATATACCGCTGGATCTAATAATTTAATGTTCTATTAAATTGTAATGGTTTCACTAAAGATATAGAGCATCATCTATTTATATTAGTTTGCAATTGAAGTATATCAAAGAATGGATAGTAATAGAAACATAGTCAAGTTCCAAAAAATATATCAATAATTTTCGCATAAATTTTATTCAATAATTCCCAACCTCTGTCGACTACTAGCTATGGAATAACATAGCTAAAATATTAACCAAGTCTTTCATATACTAACATAAAATATGAACTTCCTATCCATCTTCTTAAATGCGTTAATTGCATCTATAGTATACTTTATAAGCACTTCTACAAGTTATAGGTAAGTTGCAATATCCAACAGTGTATGCCAAGTTGCATGAGGTCCAAACAATGATAAATTATGTCCTGTTATAATTTTTCAAAAAGAAATTGAACAAGCGCCAATTTCAAATTTAAGGATAAGTTTAATTACTCATGTTACTTGTGTTAAAGGTGGTAATATAAGAAATGGCAGGCCCTGAATCCGATATCAGTAAACCATGTTCAAAAAATCAAAAGATTGTTTCTTTTGCTGGTGGTATACTATAGTAGTCCAGATGTTTTTTTAGTCGATGTCTAGATAGTTAGTTGAAATTATTAGAGAATTGATCGATTGAGTTGGATGAAGTTGGTGAACCAACTTCAAGTGCTGCCACATCCAGTCATGTTTATAGATAAAAGTTTCAGTTTTTTATTGGTTGTTCTATTATAGCTTTGACTGTTCAAGAGTATGTTCGTATTCTTGCATTCCTTGCTCTAGCTGAACTCTTTCAGCTTGCAGTTGTTGAGCAAGTTGTTGATCATTTAATTGTTCAGCCATTCTCTGCTGATTCTACTACTACAGTTCTATCTTTATCAGTAGATAAACTATCAGTTATTCGCGTGATTTATTATAATTTAAGTTGGAGGAAAGACTCCTCTTTTATACTATAAAATTTTCTCCTAACTAAACACCATTCATAGCAATCAATCATCTCTTTTTACACATCGTTTAACATCGTCGGATTTTAACAAACTCTGATGCGATTCTGGTACGACGTTGACATCTGATACGACGTTAACACGTATATATAGAATCGATAACTTAAAATTTATAATATTCAGTATTCATGAAGTGGATCTAGAGCAGCAGAAAGTTTGCACATATAGCCACTATTTTCGCTAAATCAATCAATGATAGCTCAATTGTTATTTTTCTCTTAATTTTAAGCTACAACAAACTCAGGATCCACTAATTTGAATTCAATGGACTAAATTAGTTTAAATCCAATATTTTGAATCACGTAGCGCGCAAGCGCGACACGCTATTTAAATTATCTTGATCGATTTGAAAGCGGATACCAATTATATTACTAAATTTTTTTCAACAACCCTTAACCTTAATATTTGAGGGATCTTTTTTTTTTTTTTTTTTTTTTTTTTTTATTTTAAAAATATTGCTATCATGTCACAAACTAGCTAGATTAGCCTCGAAAATTTGGTATATGCCTGCTTGAATATTTGTTATGATTGGCTGGTACAACTATTGGATAATTATAGAACGAAACCCATAACATGCTGTTGTTAGTATTATTATAGAGTTGATAGTTAGCAGATGATGAGTCCATGGTTCAGGGTTCATATGATCAAAACAAATAATTCGTTAACTAGATATATATATCAACTGAGTATATAAATAGAGCTAGATAGTTCTATTGAATAAAATTCCTTCTAGTATATATACACATATTGAGATTTTCATATTTTGCCTAATAATTTGACGACGTACATAAAATAGCAGGAACTCAATAATGAAATACAGTATGATTTTTGTTACATTTTTAGCATCAACAGTGGTTAAAGCAGAAGATGAAGATGTTCATGGGATTATGATTTGTGATAGAAAAAATGGGTGCATGATCCCATGCGATCATAATAGTGAAAAACTATGTAGGGTTACTTCAATTCCACCCCATGTTATCCCTGGGGATGATCGATGAGTTAAACACCAAATTCACTGCAGTCTTGAATAAGAATATGTTGGGTTCAAATATTATGATTTGTTGATAAATATATTATAAGATAAAGGAATATACGAGTTTTTATAAAGCAGTATACATGCAATTGAATTAAGCATTTTTATAAGTTATTAATAAGTTAAGCTAGAGAGCCTAGTAGATTATGCATAATAATAAAGAAAGTTTGTAGATTTGAAAACGATCGTTTGGTCTGCTTGAGCTGATTATACTCAGTCCATAGAGATTATGATTAATTGACTTCAGTTTCTCGATAAATACCTTGATACCATAGTAATGAAATGTTCTATAGAAACCCATTTCGTACCTCAATTAATTTGTTTTATGTATCTATATCCCACTTATGGATTCTATTGTACATGAGCTTGAAAAACTTGATGACTGCGGTATTACTTCAGTTACACGCTTAATATCATCTATTGCAAGACATACAGTATAAATCTAGCCATGCAAATTTATAAATAATATATTATCGCTTAAAAAAAACAAGATTTTATTTAAGACTAAAAACGGCATTTTCTTGCTTGATGGCTGACCTCTGGCTACCAAATTTATTGACCTAATATGGAATTCAAAGTTAACTGTTATTATGTTTGATAGAGATATCATAGTAATGTACTTTAGCGCCCAAACGCTACACCAAAAAAATTACTCTTTTGGTACTTGAAATTTCAAGCCGCATGTAATTATACTGTACCATCATCTATATTTATAAACTTCTGATAGCCAACCTTAATAAAATTAATAGATGCCAAAGATATATATACGTATACGACAATTTATCCGCAATAATCCCAACTAATATATTCCTGTGTTTTGATTAATCTATATAAGAAACACAAAATCCTTCAAAAACTTTGAACTCGTTTCTCTCTTTTCTTTTATTTTAGACCTGTAACTTTCAAAAATACAACAACTTTAGTGTATAATAATTGACCATACTCGTTGATCCAAAAAAATGAAATTTTTTCAAGCATCTACATTCATCACTTTAGCCGTTTCAGCTGTCTATGCAATAGATATTAAAGGTACTTTAAATTGTGGTTCTCAAGAATGTAAATTAGTTGGTGGCCCAGTATCTTTGGAATCTGTTTCTATTCCAGGGCGAAAAGAATCTAGACAGATTAATGGGTACTCTGTTGATTGTTCTGATGGTAAATGTGATGTTTATTGTCCAGCTGATGGTGCTATCGATGGTCAATGTAAACCAAACATGTTAGTTAAATCTTTTGCTGCTGATACTAGCACAAGCACTGATGAAGTTTTAAGAAAAATTATCGAACAATTATTACAAACGATTGAAGAATCATTAGATGCATTAGTCCCTACTACTAGCGCTGTTGTATCTGGACCTGTTCCAACTACCACTATATATACTGTTCCAACCACAACAGCTGAATCATCTTCTAGTATTGTTACATCTACTGCCGCTGAATCATCTTCCAACACTGCTCCAACTACCACCGCTGAATCAACTTCAAGTACTGCTCCAACTGCTTCGTCCAAACCACCACAAACTAGTTCATGCAAGAAAGTTATCAAAACTGTTAAAGTTTGTAAAACAAAATTATCTGCCTAATAGTAACTTTTTTCCCTTTATTGTGAATCTATTCCACAATTGTTGCATTTATTATTAGAATTTAATTATTACTCTTTTTATTTATTTTTATTTTTATTTTTATATTATCCTTATTTTTCTTTAATTGTTGTTTTGTTTTGTTTTTATTTTATTATTTTATCATTGTAGTTATTATTTGAATCATTTTTAAATTTAGTTTTCATAGTGCATGCATGTAAAAGTTATAAAGTAATTCTCGATAACTACATTGTAAAGCTATTATTATTCTCTTACCTAGTTTTTCAAAACCTCAAATAAAGCTTCTAGATTTTGTTGACATATTTTGTAATCATAATTGTGGATCAGTTTGTTAACAATGGTCATTATACTATATGTAGAAGACTCCCATCTCACTCTCTACAACATTGGGTTCCAGTAGCTATTAATTGTGGTGTAATACATATATTGAGAGAATTTCAACCTCTTGCTCTACTATAAACTAGCGTACCAATAAACCAAAGGGTTCAAGTGGTACAAGTAAGTGGATCTTACTATAGTACTTCATGATCTACTCAATACACAAGCTGAACCTTGATTTAAACCGTATTTATTTTCCCAAGCCTTAATAAATTCAAGCCGCGTGCGAGATTGCGCTGAAATTCAAGCACAGACATATTGTACCGTGTTTTTTAGGGGGCGGATAAGATGCACAAAAAACAAATTCTAGTTACATCATCCTTTCTATGTGTAATTCTTCAATGATTCCCTATAAAACGGGTTTCGTAACAGATGGATGAGTGGATTGGAGTGGATATCAATTTATCAGAAGATCTATGATACAAAAATGGTCCAGTGGTTTTTCAAATAGTAATATAAGCTCCAATTGCAATTAATCAACCATCTGTTCAAAACCTCGAGAAATTCAGCATACGGATCTAAAGCTTTTCCTTATAGATAAATTACAGGTCTTATTGCTTGTTACATATTTTTTTCAACGAATTGTAATGACTATATATATATACATATAGTCTAAAATAGTTCTGTTTGCTTGTTATACTTTACCTTACGCGATACATTTCAACACCAAAGTGTAATTAGATATACCAGTATAATATTGATGGATACCTTACGGTCGCTTGTTATTCTCAGACATCCCATATAAATAGGTTATTATAGGCTCTGTACTCGAGTAAAAGATATTTCTAAAATATATAGCAGGTGTTAGATGATATTTACTGTAGGGATCCTTTAAGATAGAAGACTTGGAAAATAATTAGTTATTTAAACTACATAACTTATGTGTATCTTTGATATGTTCGGAGTTTTAGCGGTAGTTAGTATTTTTATATTTTGTATTTTTTTCATGTATTCCGTCTTTCTAGACAACCACAGACAGACAACCACTATTTTTGTAATTGAATTACTTTTTATTTTACTTTATTATATTCTTATCTAACACTTAACTAACGATTCTGTCGAAGTCTTATAAGAAGAATATGTATGCCGAAGTTACTTGTACGAAAGTACCAATTATCAAACCCGAGACTAAGCACACTTATTATTACTTGGGACATCAGGATTGAGGACCTAAGTTTCAATTACTTAAAAGATGCGGTTTACCGTTTCAAGATGTCTCCCATCCATTTAAGTATTTTTATGCTTATTTTAAAGCCTACTCGAGGAGTGAACTTTAACTTAAACTATAGGTCTCATGTTATTACTAAGAAGCTATGGATTATGCATTATATGTACTTAGAATTAGGAGTGAGTGATTTCACATTGTTACCAGCTGAGTTTAAGCTCAAAAACATCTGAACTAATATATATGTATCGAGTAGTTCACTGCCATGGAGTTTTGTGTTACCTTCTGATTAGGCTACTACTCAATTGGCTAAGTTACAAACAGATATTCACCCTCTCTGCCATGGGAAATTTCAAAAGCGCTTGATACTCTATATACTGTTGATATATACATATGTATGAAACTTAGGGATCAGTTGTTAACGTATCAAAATCATTAAATAAAACTAGGGTCTTAAAGTAAATTATAATGGATCACTCCATATGTTATCAATGAACTATTGAGTTTGGAACACCCAATAAGTAATTAATAACAATGGGTATCTTCTATGATCCATGCATCTGATTTGAGTTGATTGCATGCTAATTGGTGCAATATTATATGTAATTGAGAGGGAAGTTGCAGGGATCTTTCAAATTTTTTCTGTGAACGCGACCAGACTTCGATCGCGATTTAAATCAATTGGTGTCAAAAATTTGAACACCGGTCGATCGATTCAAAATAGCTATATATAGTATATTGTAGATCGTCGTATAAAACTCCATCCATGGTAACTCAACCAGCACTCACTTGATGGGTGTAGAAAACTAAAGGTTATCGAAGAAAAAGTTTGCTCGACCAAATATGTGCCTTGTAAGAAATTTTTTATTCGAAGATTAGCCCACTCTTGCCTGAATAGAACTACTCTTAGTATTTGGTATTATATCAGATAGTTTATTATTGTGAATTGACGTTATTGGTGAATTTTAATCGTGAATTTTAGATTTTTGAATGTGCAGAATCCAGTCTCTTTTTTTCTATAACCTATTCATGCAATTGGTAGGCTTAATTATTCTACCTGATCGATATAATATCAGACCCTAGTCGTATTTTTAAGATCTTTGCAAATCCCGCCCCTTTTTCAATTTAAAAAGATCACTCAGAAAGTACTAAATCTTCGTGCTCGATCGTATCAATTTACATGTATATATATATATACAAGTGTACGATCGGTCATTATTAAATTCAGAAAGAGGAATTATAACACCATCATGATACTGTAAGTATCCACTTTAAAAACTTTTTGGGGCCATGCATGCATGCATGGAAATTTACCTACTAATGATAGGGTTAATTGCAGGGCATCCATCATGCTACTGAGCTGAATCTGCCCTATTAGCGGCCAGTGCATACTAAGATTTGATGATCTTTAAATCAATTTAAATTAAAATTGCAGTAACCATGGATATATGGAAGAGGGAATATTAACAGCTCAGATCCTACCGTAGAATGTTTTAATTTAAGATAGACCCATTATTGCTCGATTGATATTAATTTCTATCATAAGGGGCCCGGAATGATGGCGTTGATAGAAAGGGAGGTAATCAGCTGAGAATCATTAATCTCGGACTAGATTCTAGCCCAGACCTGTAAGTCGTATTAGCTCCATGGTTCTTTGATAAATAGAATTTTGTGCTTGAACGTGTTAACGCCTGTTCTTCAGATTTACGTATCTTTTAATTCTAATCCAAATATATTCAGAAATACAACTTTTTAATTGGTGAACCTCAGCATGTTTGGCATTAAAACACAAAGATGCATCCTGAAAAGTATCAGCTACAGCGCATATATAGCTTTTGAATTGATACAAATAGATATAATAGCTATTTATAAATAATGAAGCTAAAATCATTGTTAAACTCTCATGGATAAACCACTGACTCCATATATATATATATCATAATAGTAATTACTAATAGTGAAACTTAGCTTTTGAATTATTTTTATTATAAAGTCATGCAAGTCATACATGCATGAATTTAATAATCAGTCTACTTCAGTAGGTAATATCTTTAAGTCCAATCACGTTTGGCTTATATATAGTCTTATGAATTTTATTATGTATCCATACATATGTGTGTACCTAGGATCCGGATCGATTCATGAATTTAGTTCCAAATTTCCATATATATATGCATATGAAGCCGTCTGTGAGCAATTGATCAATGAACTTAAATTTTTGTTTTATAATTCTTGCAATCATGAAGACTGTAATATCATATTAAACTATATGTTATGAGAAGACTATAGTTCACTGTAAACTATTTAATAACTTCATAATATACCATACCTACGAGGTTATTTTTAAGCTTAAGTTAATCAGGACCCTTTTTTCATACTGGGTTTTACAATTAATGTAACAATATAAATTAATCTCTAACTTCCAGAAGAACTCCTACCATACGATCGGTAGTGGACCTCAATTTCATCTTAGAACCTATTATAATAAGATACCCCCGATAGCACATGAAATGTATTTTTCTTAAAAATAAGACAGTTAGATATATATTCTAAACAAGGCGTAAACTTTAAACGCTTAAAAACATTTTTTACTCTTAATGACTTGGACCTTAATATTATTGCCATATGGCGGATTGGCGTCCTTCTAACTTAAATTTTGCCAGGGACATAAAACACCAGTCAGTGACATAAATAATACAAGGGCTGGTTAATTCAGAAGGTTTCATCTACAAGCCATTCTCTTACATATGTACTAACCCGCCCGGCTTATATATATATATATATATATATATATATATATCGTGAGATAAATGAAGTTAGAATATATCATCTATTTTATGATGTTACTTTTTATAAGGGCCCGTACGCACCTGTTAAGCTTAATAATAATGTTATATCAATCCTACAGTGTTTCAAATTCAATTCTGCTTGAGCGTATCCGTGGGTTTTTAAAAATTTGGAATATTGTGTGGGTGTATTCCTAAGACTTGTCATATTATATCTAAGTTGGTTACCATAAAACATGAATAGCCTTCGAACTTGTTGCCAACAACCTTGAATATATAGCATGTATCGATGGATTATAACTTACAGGCAAGCAAGGGCTGTCAAATACTGAGAATTTTTCGATTACATACAGGATTAATACATGCATATATGCAATCAATTAATTTTGAAAAATTTTCTTCGCGTCAAATTTATCATCCATCTACATCCATATATCCATGCATGGATATATATATATATATATATATCAATCCATGCATGTAAAAACTCTATCCGACGTGATGCATGTCTACAGTACGTATGCGCATAGTTTCACATCCCTGCCACCGTCCAAACGTGTCAAAATTACAAATATTTTCTACCCATGATATATCTGTAAGCTATATATTAACTATATATATATAAGATCTAAGTAGTTCCACGTTACAATTCTAAGATACATTGTTCAAAACAAAAAAACCCATCACCGATTGGAACCTATAGTTAAATTTAGATTGGCTTTAAACTGCAAATTGTACCATGGTATTAATATACGAGGTGAAAATAACTACAGTACACTATAGGGTTACAAACTTAAGTATTGATACACGTAGAGTTACACTGTGCAATGCCGATTGCCATGCATGCATGAGCTGAAGATGCATCCAACAATATTTGATACTTATCATGTTTCGGACAATCACAAAGGATAAATGACCATCTCAAACCATCATGTGCACTCAAAGTATGTCAAATTGCTCTTCCGGGTGATAAGTCTATAGCGGAGACATAATTCTTGGGCTACCAGTACAGTCTGTAGGTTTGATGCAATAGCCTTTTTTTGACATGCTTTAGCGAATATCCTCTGAGGTAAGGGAGTCACCTGTAATAAAATTTGAAATCTCGATGGAGAATTCTATTTCTCAGCTCTAGAATAATGGATCCATGGTAAATGATGTATGAATATACAAGATTTGTTTCGATCATATATACTTATAATTTAAATTGACTGTCAATGATGCGTATAAAGCATGCAAGTTGAAGCCTTGGTAATTATGGGGTAACTTTAATTATAATATACATGCAGCTATAAATGAAAAATCAAATTTAAGTTTTTGTTGACATATGTGTATTCATTATGATATATATAGTCTAAATGTTTGACAGGGAAAGTGTATATATGCTATATCTAGAGAGAGCCGACATACAGCAGCTACTAGTAGTAACAGATATGTTACAAATTGTCTTTGGAATAAGATTAGAATTAAATTTAACACTATAGGATTTAAACAATAAGTATAAGCTTAAATTAATCTCAAGTTTTAACTTTAAAGCTTGCGACAAGTTAAAGCTTATAAGTATGGCATTGACTATAGTGCATGCATGTGACCGACAGAAAAAATAGGACCAGATTTAATTCAATTGTCAATTGATCAATTGATTATAAACATATATATTAAGCTTTATACGTGTAAGTTCATATCTTATTATAGAAAAGTTATATGTGCTATCACAATTTATACTGATAGTTTATTCATATATATATTAATAAGTTTAAGTTATATCACGGTTTCTTTATCTAACCGATGCACTAATATATAGTGTTGACTGAAAATGAATAAATAGACTATCGCTATTTTCTCATTATGCAAAGCGTAATTTATTTGGGCCTAGTTAGTTGATAAGATTTTCCTTGCACGAGTCACAGAACTAGTATTGATTGTTGTGAAGAATTTAAAATCATTATTGACACACCTATATATATATATATAGTATAGTATAATTATATTACTATTAAGGTTTCCAAGTTAAAATGAGTATGTCTTTAATTTAACCACATATGGTTGAAGGGTCATAACATAATGAGCTAAACTTCAACCAAATTATTATAGCTATAGTGATCAATAATTACCTTAAGTTGAAACAATTCATTCAATTTTGAAAAATCGAATATTGCATTTGTTCAAGTCTTATTGTGAGCAGTGGTGCTCATCTAATTCGTACAGTTTTTTGATATTACTCACAAAAATTCTAAAGTAAAATCGGCTACTTGCATCGGTACAAACAGCTATGAAAAGCTTTGTCTCCCTCAATGGTGCACCATGTAACTGATCTCACAATTGATAATCTATTCGAAATTGTGTAGCCTGAACTTAGCTGAAGGTGGTTATTAAGTTTTTATTTTGAAGCTTAGATTTAGCTTCATCCATTTTAATATAAAAATATTCAGAGCTTCAATAAAATCCATGGGTATATCTATATTTATAGAGAAAACTTTCATATGTCTCAAGAACTTTGTGTGCAACAGGATTATCAATTGACTTAAGGGGTGAAAGTATAAAAATGATAAAGCTTAACTATAGATATATTCCAGGGTTGAGATAATTAAGACATTGATGAATGTCGATAGATTATCACCCTGGGGTGATGGATATATACATCATCAAATGCAATTCAGTGCGAGTGTTTGATAACCGTTTAATAATTAATTTTGAAACTAAGAGTAAAAGCCCATGGATGCATAACTATAGAAGAATATTACCGCCATATATAGAGATCAAGAAGTAGCTATCCAATTATTGGTAGTATGATATATTTAGATTAAGGGTCTTCAAGTTCAAGGCTCACTTCAATTGATTGTAATACCTATAGGAGTTAAAATCACTGATAAATAATGACACCATGGAGATATACCTTCAGCTGATAATGCATGCATTACATGGGTTAGCATAGTTATGTATACCCTAAAAAAAACTTTCTAAAACTATTGAGTTAGTAGGTAAAGATTAACAAGTACCATCCGTGGATTTATCAATGATATAATATTCAGAATATAATGGAATATAGGTTTATTACTACTAAGTTTATGAAGCAAAGATTCCAGCTGGCTCAGCCAAATGAGATAATGATTCGTTTAGCCTACTGGCCAACTCCTTCTATATATCTATTAGGGAATTTCTTAGAGCTCTTTTCTAGCTGAAGGCGCTTTCTGTGTTACAACTATTGCAAGCTACGTCACAAGCCATTCAAACCTACAGTATATATAACCGGTTAGTACTCCACCTCAAGCTTGTATACACTACATCCAATTTGTACCTTTGGTAGTCATCGATAATGGACCACCATGCATGCATGCATGGGCAGCTAGTTTTAGAAATTAACGAGGCGAGTAAAACAGATGTTCAGTATCTTTAACGAATCCAGCTTAACCACTTATAATTATTGTAATTTACTAAACTCGTCAGATCTTATCGTCTACCGTTATATTGGGCCATCAATTTTACCCAAACCGGAGGACTGGCTGCTATCAATTGATAATTAATATATAAATGAGACAGAAAATGCTGAAAAATTTGTAATACTGATCATGAGCAGCTGGCTCGACCATGCATGGATGCATATATATGGCAGCCAAATTCACATCGTTAGAATGATATTTCTAAAGTACTTCTATAGAAATCCAAACGATCTAATGGATGCTGTCTGATTATAAGAGGGGATATAATCCGGATACAGGGGGGATGTCATTTTTAGCTAATTTCATCTATAGCGCTATAAATAGAAAACTTCAAAATTTTGTATCATTGCAACTAGATGCAGTAGTTAGAAAATTGATGAAGATGAGAATGGATATAGAATACATATATATTACTCGACAATTGAATTGTATAATAGCATATATATCTGAAACTTAACCTTGTAATGAATTATATTATTTAACATTTAAAATATTATAAATTGGACTCCTCACTACCGGGTATTTTTCAACTAAAGTTAGTGTATATAAGCCACTATACCCATATTGTACAAAATAACCCTTTGCAGCTTAATCGTATACGCTATATCCATATCCATATACATATATGGATCCAATCAAAACCATGCAAAATTACATCCCTACTTAATCATTTACATAGATCATCTCAGCTAATCATTATCCCTCTAATATGTATGGGTATCTTTATCCAATTAATATATACAATGTAGAATTGAAATATCGGCTAATCTACTACATGTACCTCCATATATGGAGTGGGCCACCCTTTCAGAGCACCCGGATTCCAGCTGTAAATCAGGCTATCCCACATCATATACCCTCAAATAAGCAGTTAAACTTTGGTATAAAAAATCACCCGCCTCCCCTTTCTGAAAGATCGGCAGTGCTTAACGGAGATGAGCTTTGAGTTACATCAATGATGCTCAAGCAGTCTGAAACTTAAATTTTGGTACCTTAAATTCAAGAAAAGGCTTCGTACCTTGAGATGGGATATTTGGTAACAGCTAGGCCTAGATCTATAATTGTTCAATTTAAAATAATATTTTATCAAAGGGTATTTTCAACTTACGAATTTTAATCAACCTTGTAAACTTAAAGACAATTCTGATGATCCAGGATGATAATCACAAAACGCGTAATTAAGATCCAAATATGAATATCAGGAGGTGGAACTCCCAAAAGAAATAAATTTATAATCTACGACACTCTAATTAAACATCCAACATCAGTATATACTTAGTACGCGTAATGGTAATAATGATTGGCCAACTCAAATGATTATTTAAAGACCAACCTCAGAAAGCTTGTATAGGAGGTTAGTACCGGGTTTGAGACTATAATTTAGATTAATTCAGATATATACATATGTATCTATATATAGTTAAGTTTTAACGTATGGAATCCTATAGCATGACTTAAATTTATAAATTGACGAACCACAAATACATGTCTTGAGATTCTCAGGCACAGCCTGAATATTTGAGCTTAATCCGATAAGTTCTAACCCCAGAAATTATACCAATATTGATAATCCAGTTACGCGGTATTACTGGCACCGAATGTAAATGCACCCAAAACTTATCATATGGCATCATAAATTCCCCAACTTCTCATCGAAATCTCAATTCTTTATTACGATTTGAAGCTTCGCGATCCACTCAGATCAGGCTTTATATATATAAGGTTAAACTTTTATTACTACAATTTAAAGTAAGCATGAATAAAGGGGTGGTTGGGCTGATCACCTATATATGCATGATCTCGAGATCAGGTACTCTCACTCAAACTTTGGAGCTGTCAAATTAACTATTGCAGCTTGTTTTGTGAAAACATTTGTATCCTCATCATGAGTGCCCATGGCTTTAGCTAAGTCCATGGCAGTTACCAATTGCTTAAGTCATATTAAGATAGTATTTGCTTTAATTGATTTTTTTTTTCTTAACTCAGATGGTCGTATGAATTCATACGAATTTGTGTTGTTTTAGCGCGTTATCGAAGGAGGTTGTGTTTCTTATGCATCATACGCTAAGCACCGGGCGCCAGCTTGGTTTCAGCATAGAAAAGTCTCATCACCGCCTAATTTAGATTTTAAACTTTTGCAACTCCTGCCTGCCATCATGCATCACTCACGCTGCCATGGATGCATGCATGGTGCGCTTAGAATTCTCTCACCTATTCGGATATATATGATATATAACAGTACACCAAATTATTAATTATAATTAAGTGTGTTTGTGAACGCTCAAGCGTTTATGAGATTTTGATCTGGTTGAGAGCTGCTGCAGCTGGTATATATATAGAGGATCCAGATTTGCATCTAAAGATCTCAGATTTTGTTTACTTTTTTTTTTTTCAAAAATACTTATAATTTTGCCAGTTTTGTCAGATACCACATTTCGTTTAAATTGAAGTACCCATGAATCCATCATGATCCATGGTGCACTTGTTCTAACTTTATCCTTGAATACATCCAATATGTATATGATATATATATTATATTTATCAAGATAATATATTAGTGCTGGATAACTATATATAGAGTATATATCGGATGGAGTCGTCTTTCCATGGTGCACATCATTATATATATTAGATTTTCATGAGCTGCAGAGCCATATAAAATAGTTAACATAGTTGCACAGATGTTACATTATTGACAAGCGGTGGGTTGGTCAGCCTTAAACTTGTGGTGTGAATTAAAACTTGTCCACCAACCGAAATTTTAACGAGCTAAGCTTGTATAGATTTTCCTATAAATTATTTTAAACTACTGTATCGAATCTTTAAACTTATATATCTATTTGATATAAATATATATAGTATGAGGAGTTAGAAGAATACCCGGTAGACAAACTTATTTAAAGAAATTTTTTCTTCAATCAGAATTTAAAGCACCCCCATCATCAAAGTTACGCAGCAGTTTACAACCATGAGCACTATATATATAGCTATAGCAGCTCAATTGTGGTAAAGTTCTAAGGTGTGATAATTAAGTCTTTGCTTTTTGTGGAATGCATCAAAGCCGGAAGAAACACGTTGACTGCCATATGTATGGTATTGTGGAAATATTTTTCTTTTATGCGGGTTAAATTATTTACTTTTTCATATAGTTGAACTCAAAAAAAAAAAAAAAAAAAAAAAAAAAAAAAAGCAATGAAACTCTGATGCAAAAAATGCAACCCGCATGAAATCTTGAGCTCAGAGATCAAATTTTTCTTTATAATGAACCTCATTTTCATTACATCGATGCCTGGAATATTTTTTTAAAAAAATTATAAATAGTGAACAATTCGCTTCAAAAGTTTGTTGGAATTTTTTTTCTCTCCTTTTTCCTCCAGCAGCTTATTTGTTTACAAATCTGTTCCTTGATTCTTTTATTATTGGATTCAAGTTTTTATTTTTGCTAATAAATATTTTTTCATGATGATGTTGAATTATTAGGATATAAGGGTTCACTAATACCCTTTCATTACGACAAAAAGATGGGGTTTGGTTTGTTTCAATTTATTATTATTATTTTTTAAATTTCGTTTCTGATATCGCATCTTTTTTATTATTTGTTTATATTTTTTTTCGATTCACGTGTCAATCGCTTTTTTTATATTAATACTCTAATATTTAATTTATTTCATCAAAAAATGCTCTTTTGGAAATTACACATACCAATAAACTATGAGCCAACATTTTTTATTTATTTATTTGGATCCATGTATGATTGAACAAAGTTTCTATTTTTACAAGTTTTATTTTCAATTCTTTTTTATTATTTTTCAATCAACTAGTTTTTATTCGATTCTTTTTAAACAAAATTTTTTCAAATTATTTTTTTCGATTCGCAAACGATTTTTTTATTAATCAGTTTTTTTTATTTGATTTTTTTTTTCTTCTTTTTATTCCATTCCTCAGATTATTATTATTTTTATCTGTTTATTTTATTTGGTTTTTACCAATTATTTTAGTTCTATTCTTTGCTTCGGCCTTTTTTATTAACCTTTTTTTATTCATTTTATTTCATCTTTTTTAAGCTGTTTCGATAATATATTTCAGCCATTTGTCTATATTTTCTTCAACTTTTTTTTTTCTTTTCTCAAATCTCTATTATTATTCTTATTTTTTTTTTTGTTCTTTTCAACTATTTTTTTTTCTATTTTCGATTATTTTCAATTTTATTTTTATTTTTCAGTTCTATTTACAAATTTTATTGATTTTATTTTCAAATCAATTATTTCCGGAATTTTTTTTTCAATTCTTTCAATTTCAACTTTTTTCAACCAATTTAGTTTGTTTCCATTCTATTTCTGTTTATGAGCAACTATTAACAAATTTGCTTTTAAGTTTACAATTTAATTCTATTTTTCATTTTTTATATAAACTTCTGTACGAAAATACATGATCCTCTATTACGCTTCACAAATATTTGGTCTTTTCCCTTTGTAATAACTCATTGTACGTACAAGTAATGTGCAATTTTTTAATTAAGTCAAGCTAACCTTATAAATCTGGATGATAAAATCGAAAAGTTTGGCTGAATTAGCAATGGCCTTTCAAGCTCAAAAATTCAGGTACAACTTTGCGGCTCAATGAAACATGTTCACAGACTTGATAAAGATTGAATTTTTAGCAAGCTGAAACCTCGAAAGTAATACTGGTTTACAAAGCTCAACCGCTGTAGCATACAGTTTATGCACATGTAGTCGGTGTGATTTTTTTCGTTGATCATGCGGCTCAAATTTACTATAATACGTACCACAATAAATAACAGCATACCAAGTTAAGGGTTTAAACTACGCCCAACTCAGAATTTTAGGGTTCAAAATTATTCTTAAATCACCATCATGTATATAATATTGTATTATTAAGTATATTACTTACCCATTCAACAACCCTAATTAATTAGCGCTAGTCTTTTTTTTTTATTTAAATTTTCTTAATAAACTTTGGCAAGCATCGATCACACACCAGCACCTAAAATCACGTCTCTATATCAATTCAAATTAGCAACTAAAAACATAATATCGCTTCTAAATATATAGTCATAGCAATAGTAGCAAATGGCTTCTTTCTTTCATTTACATATTCTAATTTGGTTTCGGTTTGTCCAAACGATTGGATTCCAATTACCAACAAGTTTAGCAGTGCTATGTACAGCTATTAGTGCCATATTAGCGTTAATATCAAATATAATCTGTCAATTTATATTTTCAAAATGTACAGAAAGAATAAAAAATCAATTATCAAAATTGGATACATTATTATGTATATTAACAAGTTATTATTTATTGTATATTCAAACTTTTGAAGATTCATCAAATTATAGTTTAAAAGATGTATTATTATTAAAAACTAATTATGCTGATAAAAAAATTTTGTTTGGGGTTTCAATAATTTTTTTACTGAGTAGGTATAACCCATGGAGTAAAATTACTGTTGATAGCTCATTTATTGATAATAATACGATTAGCACAAATTCAATTGATTTTAGTAGTGTAAATAATGAGATTAAAAATGAATGGAGAAAATTTAATACTAGTCCAGTATTAGATAGTCCAGTTAGTTCTAGTGTGATGGATGAGAATGAAGCGGTAGTGGGTAATACTAGTGATGATCCTTCTAATATCCGAATAAACTCAGAAAGTGGTACTAGTTTTGCTGGTGATAGTATATTGGAAGACTATGGTGATCTTTCCTCACCAAGTATTAGCAGTAATAGTAGTGATGGTGATAAAGATCGATGGCTAAACATAGCTTGTACGGCCCCCGCCGTGTTGATCGATTTCAATACCGAGATTTCAACACTAGCAGCTAATAAAATAGAATCTGACAAAACCTTATTAATGGATAAGCCTAAAATACCAATAAAGAAAAAAAAATATACAAAATTTCAATTAACTAAAGGTATGTAATAACATATTATAAAGCATTTCCCCCCTAGGTTCAAAAGTATGATACTAACAAAGATTCTAGACCAACAATTAATCAAGTTTAAACATTATATCGATCAATTGAAAATTCGTGGTTCAACAAATAACTATTTTAATACCAAAACCTTTCGATCGATAATTACGAGAAAATTCGCTTAACTATCTTAGCTTTGTTTACTTTTATACTCTAATATTCTATTTATAATTATTCTGCTACTATATGTATTCAAATATATGACGATAATCTACTATAAATAATGATGCTCTTTTCCTGTTTTTCCAATAAATTATTCAATCATCCTATTGATCAATCCAGCTTTTCGTTAAGTCATCCTAATATTATCCCTTTATTATGAAATTTTATTCATTGTTTTTAATTGCAGGTTTAACAGCAACAGTTACTGCTGAAGTTGAATGTAACTCATCTGGGTTTTGTCAAACCAAACAAGTTAAATTCCATACAACCAATATTGAAAAAGCTCAACGAGTTTTCAATAAAGTTCAAGTTGATTGTGGTGAAGAATCAGCAAAATGTGATATTAAATGTCCAACTCAAGGAACATTGAAATGTCCATCTGATAAAACTATTGTCTCATTACCAAAAGTAAACAATTATGATCGTGAAAATCCCGCTAATAGAGTCTTGTTAAATATCGTTGATAATTTATTAGATTTGATTGAAAGTTTGTTAGGTGATATTGAACCAGGTTTAAGTCCATGTGATGAAGAACAACCTTCTACTACTGTTAAGCCAGTTGAAGAATCTGTTTCACCACCTTGTGATGAAGAAAAGACCACAACCACAACCACTCCATGTGAAGAAACTACTACTACAACCACTCCATGTGTAGAAGAAGTCACAACCACTCCATGTGTAGAAGTCACAACTACAACCACTCCATGTGTAGAAGAAGTCACAACCACAGCCACTCCATGTGTAGAAGAAGCCACAACCACTCCATGTGAAGAAACTACTACTTCAACTACTCCATGTGTAGAAGAAACTACTACAACCACGCCATGTGAAGAAACTACTACTACAACCACTCCATGTGTAGAAGAAGCCACAACCACTCCATGTGTAGAGGAAG
>JAKTSB010000008.1:131258-216677 GCA_030579975.1 Blastobotrys buckinghamii (nom. inval.)
GAAGCCACAACCACTCCATGTGTAGAGGAAGTCACAACCACTCCATGTGTAGAAGAAACTACTACAACCACTCCATGTGAAGAAACTACTACTTCAACTACTCCATGTGTAGAAAAAGTCACAACCACTCCATGTGTAGAAGAAGCCACAACTACAACCACTCCATGTGTAGAAGAAGCCACAACTACAACCACTCCATGTGTAGAAGAAGCCACAACTACAACCACTCCATGTGTAGAAGAAGCCACAACTACAACCACTCCATGTGTAGAAGAAACTACTACAACCACTCCATGTGTAGAAGAAACTACTACAACCACTCCATGTGTAGAAGAAACTACTACAACCACTCCATGTGTAGAAGAAACTACTACAACCACTCCATGTGTAGAAGAAACTACTACAACCACTCCATGTGTAGAAGAAGCCACAACCACAACTACTCCATGTGAAGAAGCCACAACCACAACTACTCCATGTGAAGAAACTACTACTTCAACCACTCCATGTGAAGAGAAACCTACCACTACAACAACTCCTTGTGAGAAAGCAACCACGACCACAATTCCTTGCGAAACTTCCTCCTTATCATCAATTCAACCAATCCCAACTCCATGTATTACTTCAACTCAAGTCCAATATGTAACTCAAACCGTTACTATCACTCCTCAAGCTACCACTCCTTGTGCTGCTATTACCACAACTAAAGTCATTGCAATTACTAAAATCGTTACAATTCCTGAAACAACTACCGTTCCTTGTACGACCTTACAAACTAGACACTGGTAATTATAATATATGAATTTAATCAAGCTATTAACCATTTATAGTTTCTGATATGGTTGAAACTTTTTAAAAAACAAACAATCCTTTGATATATAAATTAATACTAGATACCCCTGCAGTAAAAAAAAAAAAAAAAAAAGTTTTGCTTATAATTATACTATTATAATTTGATTCATTAATAATTTAAATATATTTGAATTTTCTATTTTCAACTTTGATCATTGGCTAAACTGTATACCACGAATTAATTGTGATAGAAATACAAAACAAGTTACGTCTTGTTCATATGTTTTGGTAGCTTGATCGGAGCCATATTAATTAGTTTGATTACTTAAGTGATCAGGGATTATTCGCTTGGGCACCCTGCAGCAGCATTTTGTATAATGATGATTGCAATGCATGGTGATATCTCACATGCTACCTATTCGTATTATTTCCTAGAGATAGGTAATCTGTCAGTAATTGATGTGTTTTATCAGATAGCACGTGTGGCCCTTACTTTAAATATTTATAGTGTTTATTGCTTATCCATTATCATCATAAAACATATCGGGGAATGATCATGTTCTAATTAGCTTTAGCCAACACGATATACCTAGGCTATAGTAAATGCTCTGAATGCTGTAATTAGGAATCAACAAGCTATTAATACTGATGTATTTGTAATGCTTCCATTATGAACACTGGTTTAATAGTGGAATCTTTCAATTGCTGGATGAACTGGTATTATTACTTTTTTATTTACTTATCATCATGATACCTCAATATTAAGCTATAGCTCAAACAATTTCTTTGAAAAAACTTACAACGAGGAACCATGTATAAGATTTTGCGTTATAATTAGTTAACACAAACAGTATATATAATATCACCAGCTGAATAATGCAGTATTATTAGCATTAGCAAGAACAATAATACAGTACATGAAGTCGAACTCGAGTATTTGAATTTATTTGTAATTTACAGCAAACTAATGAAGTTAGAATCTTATCCTAAGCTTATACATGGCAATACTTCAAATCAGTTACATAAATCAATTAATAGACTGAACATCCGAATTCTCTTGATTAACCTGAATATAAAGGTTAAATTTTTTCGATATAAAATATTCTCATCCTAATTGACGTGAAACTGGGAGTTCAAATTACTAGATCTACACCGCAAAAGTATCCTTAGGTATATAATTATGTATACCTATATATGCACCTTTTTATACAAATCTATCCATATTTTTTAATAAGAGTCTTATTCCCAAATTAATTATAAAGAAATTCAAAAAATTGTCCACAATTCCGGCCATCAATATATTATGATTAAAATGAACCAATTGAAGTATACATCAATATATAGGTATATATAGATAGTTCAATTTACAATTGCAACAAAGAGCTGGTAGTCTTCAAAAATTTTCTATCTTATTTGACTATTTAAACTTGCTAATTTTAACTAAACTCCTTCTCTAAATATTCACATAAGAATAAATCTATAATGTACTCCAATAAAAATTGTATAAATGAATGGTTTATTATTACGCATTATGACTGCAATATTGAACAAGAAAACATATAAATCTATGGTTCCCCAGATCAGACATCAACCCTAATAAAGCTCCTATATATATCTATTAAGTGCAGCCACAATAAATCTCTTTTAATTGATCAATTTTGATTCTCTTAGGCTCTATGATAAACCCTTTATTATTAATTGGTATTACTATTTTAAAGCACTGTGCGGCTCATAATCGGTGATACTTAAGCTGTCACACTGACTCAAAATCGATACAACCAACTTCATCATCAATCACAAAAAAAAAAACAAATTAAAGTTACCCCGGCGGCATCACACTTACAAAAGCGTAAAAAATTTTCAACAAAGGTGAAAAATTTTTGATATGTTTTTTTTACCACTGCTTGAAGCAACTCAGGGATCGGTACCGACAGTTTAAACTCGATCGCGGCTTTAAAATTTTTCTGAAACAACAAAGCTTCATTTCCTTTTTCAAGCACCATTAACGCGTTACTTTTTTATCCTCCCAGCTTACAATAACACCACAAGCTTATGTAATCCGCTGGTGCTTCTTCGACATAAAAAAATAAATATTTTTCAATTTAAAAATTTTTTTTATTTCTCTTCTTTTTTTTTTTTTCCCTTGACAATCCAAATAAAATTTTCTATTTTGATACCCCAAGAAACAAACGAAGTATTGCTAGTCAATTTCTAAATTTCTTACAAGATATCAATAAGAGAAACAAAAAGAGAGGTGTATTGAAGTTTGATATTACACATATTAAAATCTTTTTGTGCGGACGAGTATATTTTTTTTTTGGTTAATCATTCCCGCTTTTTCAATTGCACATAGTTTTATTTACAAAAATTTGAGCTCTATTATTCCTGTTGAATAGTTTGAGTGTTGATATAAAAAGAAAAAAACCCTCCAGCCGGTATATTTTGTGCAAAGAAGATTTATTAGTAGTATCACTTAACGGTGAAAAAAATCTTCTTTCTTTAATATATCGAATAAAGACATTTTATTTGAATTTATTATTCTTTTTTTTAAGAATAAATTGCCCGTTCCTTTTTCACCTAGTACATTTTTTTATTTTAAAATTTATTTAATTCCAAATCTTGGTTGAATTTTCTTTATAGAAGGATTCAGCAAAGTTTTTTTTTTTGCATATCAAGAAAACTATTATTTTTGCATCTGTTTTCTATTATTACTAACTTATTTATTTTGTTTATTATTATTATTATTATCAAAAAGTATTAAATATGTCTGCTATGGTCGCATCATCAACAAATTTCTCGACAACTAATTCGAGTAAAAATACACCAAGATCAGCGATGAAACGCAAAAGAGAAGATGAAGAAGAACCTCGTGCATTAAAGAAGAATAAAGTTACCATTCTTATACCAGAAGATCAACAAGAAGAAGCTAAACAACAGAGGAAAAAAGAATTTGATGAAGTTATTATTCAATCAAATGTTCATGATGCATTAAAACAAGCATTTGACGACCAAAATACTGAAGCATTAAATCATATTACTCAACGAATTAGTTTGCCAGATGATTCAACTGAATCTTTTACAATTAATCAGTTAAGACTAGTTTTGAAAAGTCTAACAAATGAAATGAGTAGATTAGATAATATTCAAAGTCAACAAATTATTACAGAAATTTTAAAAATAAAAAATTGGAGTAAACAAACCAATATTTTTATTAATCAATATGTTCGATTTTTGAGTGTTTTAGTATCAACAATTCCAAGATGGTGGACAACAGTTGCTAAAAAAATTGTTGGTGAATTCACAATGAGTAATACTAAAAATCATCATTCAATTTTGGAATATATTTTTCAATTAATTCCAACTGCTTCAAATACTATTCAACCAATTTTCATTGAAAATTTCCCTCATAAAAGTGATAGTACAAAAAATCTTGTTCGATATATTGAAAATATTTTAAAATGTACAACTTATTGTCCAGAATTACAAAGAGGTGTTTGGGCTTTAATTGTCGAAAAAGTTGTACAATTAGATGTTGAATTGGATGATTTTGAAGAAGAAGAAGATGATGATGATGATGAAGAAGAAGACGACGATGAAGACGACGATGAAGAAGCAAATATTATGGAAGAAGAAGAAAATAAAATGGATGAAGATGAACAAGAAGATAGTGATGATGATGATGATGATAGCGATGAAAGTGGTGATGAAGGTGAAGAATTGACAGAAATGGAATTAAAAGAAGATGTTACAAAAAATATGCAATTAGTTAAAAAGAAATTGGATAAAACCATGAATTATTTAATGAAAGACTTACACAATGATCAAAGTTTAAAAGAAGATGATCATACATCACCAAAATTCAATACATTATTAGATTTATTTAAACATTATGTTTTACCAACCCATCGAACTAGATCAGTTCAATATTTAATGTTTAAAGTTTGCCATATTAATAATAGATTATTGGAAGGATTTTTATATTCAATGATGAGAACTGCATTAGAAAACAAGGCATCATTAGATAAACGACAAAAAGCCATGCAATATATTTCATCATTCGTTGCAAGAGCTAAAGGTATTACAAGACAACAAATTATTCAAATTGTTCAAGCATTAAGAAATTGGATTCAAACTTATATTAATCAAAGAGAATCAGAAGTCGATAGTAATAACACAAACAATAGTATGTCAAAATTTCGAATGTTTTATTCTGCATCTCAAGCATTATTTTATATCTTTTGTTTTAGACATCGATTATTAAGAACTCAAGATGGTGAAGGATGGGAATGTAATCTGGATAAATTATTTCAACATATGATTATGACAAAATTCAATCCATTAAAATATTGTAAAAAAACTGTTGTTGCAATGTTTGCAAGAATTGCTCAACATGAAGATGTTTGTTATTGTTTTACTATTATGGAACAAAATCGTAATAGTATTAAATCCAGTGGAGCTAGTTCACCAACTGCTACTACTACTTTGAATAGTTTTGCTAATACTATTTGGACAAGTGCTGAAGCATTTGTTGCATTAGAAGGATATTTCCCATTTGATCCTTTACAATTACCTCAAAGTTCAAAATGGATTGAAGAAGATTATATTGAATGGGATGATGTAGCAGAAAAATCAGATGGCACTTCTTCAGATTACGACGATGACGATGATGAGGATGAGGATGATGACTTGGAGTAATAAATAAATCTATTTAAATATTAATTAAAAATATCAATTTTTTAATGAAGATTTTTTCTTTTTATGTAATTCATTAACAATTTGTTGTAATTGAATTTCTTCTTCACTTGGATCACTTGCATGTTCTTCTTTCCATCTTTTTCTAAAATCTTCAGCATCCGCATCGTAAACTCGCTCTCGTTTACGATATTCTTCCATATTTTTTGTATTGGTTTCTTTAATTTCTTTCGTTGCTTCCAGATACGGTTGTTTTTTATCTTCTGGTAATTCTCTCCACATTTTACCTAAAGCTGCTCGAACCTCATTTCTTGCCGCTTTGGCATTTGGATCATTAGTTTGTTTCTGTTTCAAAGCATCAGTATCTTTCCTACAAATATCCCAAAAATCTTTTTGAAAAATTAAAAATGGATTAGCACCGGGTAAATTTGGTTTGACTGGTCGATCTCCCAATTCTTTTGTCATATCAATTCTCATTTGTTTATTATCATCAGATTGTCTTGATTCTTTTAATTCTTTTAATCTCCTTTCATGTTCTTGTAAGATTGCTTGCTTTTTTGACATTGGTGATTCTTTTCTTTTCAACGGATTGCTAATATTACTATGTTCACTATCATTTCTTATAACCGTTGGTCGATTATTATTTGTATTATTATTGTTATAATTATTTGAATTATTTGGCATTGGATATACCATATTCTGTGGCATTGCGACTTGAACTGGTACATTTGAATGTTGCGGATGATGATGAGGAGGAGGATGAGGATGTAAATGTGCCATACCATTCATATCATTATTATTATTTATGTTCATATTATTCATTTGTTGGAATGGTGGAGCACTATGAACTCTTAAACTATCTTTTGGTGCAATTAATGGATATGGCACTTCAATTTCACCAATTAAACTTGATAAGATTTCATTTGATGCTCTTAACGCACTAATATATGCACCATGAACTGTACCTGGTCTTGCTCGACAAGTAGCTTCACCTGCAAAGAATAATTTATTATCAATTGGTCTGGCCATTAAATCATAATCTGCACCAGTAGCTTCTTTACCAATAAAACTATATGAACCTCTTGAAAACGGATCAATTTGCCATCTTGTAACAACACTCTCTTCAACTTGATATTGATCTGAAAATAATCTTGTTAATAAAGAACATGCATGATTAATAATAAATTCATCAGATTCATTAGCTAATTGCACTGCTGCTTCACCTGTAACTAATCCCATTAAACATGGTCTACCAACTTGTTTTGTACAATTCCAAAACATATAAAACCTTCCTCTTGTATTTTTAAATGATGTTTGTAAATATGGTTCACCATCTGGCTCTTTTGAAACACAAATAATATCTCGACTTTGATCCCAAAAAATTTGATCAAAAATTAAGCAAACCTAGTCCTTGTTAGTTTTTCTCTCTACTATTAATAATACATACTTTATTCATAACACCAAACCCTAATCGTTCAATAGAATCAGTTTTCCATTGTGGTAAATCTGGAATGAATTGTATCATTCGATCTTTTAAAATCCCCAACGGTACTGTACATAAAACTCTATCAGCACTGATTCTTTCTCCATTTTCCAAAAATACATGAGTTTGATGTTTATCATACTCAATAACTTTAACACTTGTTCTAAATCTAACATCCAGTTTTTCTGGATAAACATATAACCCCCTTGTAACTGATTGATACCCATTTTGAATCATTGCATATCTACCAGCAAATTCATTACCCTCATCTTGATTCCAGCTACTTAAACTAACATTATCCAAGTTAGAACAACATGAATATTCTAAATTTGCATAATGCCAATTTAATAATCTTAAATCTTCATCAGTTAATTCAGTCATTTTACTTAATTCACTAATCATTCCATCAATAGTTTTACCTAAACTTGGATACATTTCTCCTTGTGGTTCGGGTGCAATATGGATTTTTCTACAGTTACTATTAACGTTCATCCCAACAGATTTTAGAAAATTGGCTTCTTCAATAGTTTCAACATTTGATGAATGATTTTTATGTTCATTAATATCACCAGGATTATCATAAGGTTTTTCCAAATCACCATTTTCTTCTAATTTTGCAATTGTTTGTAATTCAAAATTGTCATCTCTTGTATTTGGATCTTTAGCAGCTCTCATCAAAACTTCATCTCCTTTAGCAGTATTTGGATTTGGAATCTCATGCTTAAATTCTGCCATTCTATTCATAATATGATCCCAAATTTTATCAATTCGATCTTCATGTTCTAATTCAACTTGATTACCTGATAAATTATCATACATTCCTTCTGGTGGTTCAACAGGTATAACGGGTAGCCCCAACTGTCTTCTAACTAATACTGACAATGGATTACCTTTACCAAAACCCATAATCATTTGAGCACCTAAATCAACCATTGCATCAGAATGAGGTGAACTTCTTAATGGTGCACTATAAATTCTACCACCAATTCTACGTCTACCTTCTAATACAATAATTCTTGGAATATCTTCATATTCACTAAAATGTCTGGAGTACCTTTTCAATAAAGAATCTAATTGCCTTGCTGCACCTAACCCTGCAATACCTGCACCAATAACCACAATTGTTTGTCTAGGTTTTTTATTTGTTCTATTATTAGGAATAGGTTCTGGTATATAATTTTCAACACAACCATAATTAATATACCCATGTCTTACTAAAAATTGAAACGCAACTTCTGCCAAACCATAATACCTTTCATCTCTAACACAGCCTGCTGCTTCTGTCATTGTGACACTTACCATTGGGTTTGATAGCCATAATCTACATATCCCATTCCGAATATTTAAATATGTTGTAACATGAACATATGGTAAATAAGATCTTAACAGATTATATTCATTTGTGTGTAATTTAAATGGTGGTAATCGACATGATTCCGCTGCTGCTATTGTTTGTTGGCCATAATTCGAGTGTGACAAATCTGGTGGAATTGAACTTTTCGCCTTGTACTTAGCCCGTTGTCTGACTATTTGATCCTCCACTTCTGGTGTATGTGCATGGGTTTGTTGATGTGAATAATGTTGATACCTCAAATCATTGTATTCTCTATTCGAAACTGCTTGTGGATAATAGTTATTAGCATTAGTATTTAAATCATATGACATATTTCTTCGATCATTGTTATTATTATTATTGTTGTTAGTATTTTTTCTCATTAATTGTTGACGCTGTTGTTGGGATTCCCCAGCGTATTGTAAAAAATCACTATTCATTCTATTGATTGTTGGTCGTCTATTGTGGTTATTATTACTATTATTAGTGGTTGCTGTACTTGGAACTTGGTTTATGGGGAAACTCATATCAACTTGAGTTACTGGTGGGGTATTGATAGGGAATGGCCACATATTAGTAGTACCGCCTTGTTGAGTTTGAGGTCTATTAACAGGATCATCCATAATCATACTATAAACTTCATCTGCATTATAGTCACCAGCCTCACTGTTAGGATTTGTATCTGATCCATTATTACTATTTGTTTGAGTATTAGTGAATGAATCAAATTCTGGAAATTCCAGATCTTCTTGTTGAATTCTTAACCTCTGATCCATTGTTTATTTATTATCAAAAATTTGTTAATTGCCAAAAATATTATTATAATTTAGTATTAAGATCAATTGATCTATTGATATAACCTAATTTAACTTGATATTTTTGAAATTTTTGTAATTAATTATTGGAATATAAAATAAATAAAAAAAGGTTAGTTTTTTTTATGGTTTTTTTAAATTTTTATTTTTATTGGCTTTTCGTTTTGGACGAATAGTTATCCCTGGGTATAGTATGTTTAATACATAGGGTCTGTTTGTTTTAAAGTATTAGTTCTTCTTTTTAGCGCTGCGAATTAATTAGTTAATGTATTTGTCCAATGTTTAAATTTTAATTTTTAAATTGATGATTTTTTTAATGTGTAATTTTTTTTTTTTTTTTTTGGTAGCCCTGCAGTTGATTTATTTGGGAATTTTGATTTCAGCTATGAAAATGAAATTTTTTTGCTAGCCCCCAGAAATTTTCTCCTATAGTGGACTATGCAAACACAATACAAATATACCTCGATATCGTTTATATTATGTTACCTATAGTGCAATAGTATGAGGTAAAACAATTGTTTTTACTGTATATATTCTAATTACCATAGGATAATTTAATGGCTGAATTAGGTCAAATGTGGTTGGTCTATCCAATTTATTCAAGCTTCGTACTCATTTAAACACTAAATATACCGGTTCTCCCAATACCGTTTAACTTTCAAGCTTTTCTAAGAAATTAAAATTACGTGTCAGAGCTGATTAACGACGTGCCGCATCCACCCGCTTGAGTACGGTTATCATGGCAACCGTTTTATTCCTCTACAGCCGTTCTATCCATTTTCTATGTTAATCAATGCCAGCCTTAGATGGAACTAACCGGGTTTAATTTAAGTTTAAGGTCACCAGGCCGGCCTCAAATTCCCCCAAGACTGGCTAAAATTGGCCGGCCAAGGCTAAGGCTGGTTGGCTGCACTAAAACAGGCTTTGTTCATCCCACAGTTATAAAGCTTCAAGCTCTTCTAAGCGTATTAGATCCTGTGCTTGGCCAGACCTGATCTTTTCTATGGTATACAGCATCCCTTAAGCTGTTGTATTGCAACCTCTCACTATACGTACCAAACTTAAAGGTTCTCATTGCATCACTGGAGCATTAAAAAAGCAAACTTATCTTATCTCTCTCCTCACTAAATTTTTTTTTTAAAACCATCTTTAGCGACAACAAAACCATGAAGTTACAACTAATAACTTTATTAACTTTAGCGACATCTTGTGTATACGCCAAAAACGTTATTGGGAAAGAAAAATTTAGAATTCAAGGAGATTTACAAAAGAGGGGAGGCCATACAAATAGTTATTGGAACGGTATTAACAAAGTCGATAACAAACCAACTCACGATCAAAACGGTGAACAACTTTTTCATATCCAAATGAATGAATATAACTCTCAAGTCAAATTACCAGATGATGCTGCATCAGAGAAAGATTTGAAAGATTTCGATATAAGTACGGGTACAGATGATGGACCAAAAAAGGGTGTACCTTTATTAAGAAGTGAATTAGCAGTTACCCCAGATATCACAATTTTTGCAGGCTATGTCAGAGATTATGAACATATGGAATCAAGGTTTAATAATCTAAAAGAGTTTTCTGTAGTTATGGCCCCATCAGACCAAGCTGTTGCATCTCTTAGTGCCAAACCATGGGAATTTCCAACACCGGTTGATGGATCAAAAACTGAAAAAGAAAAAGAAGAAATTGGTAGAAAAAACGTTTTATCATTTTTATTAAGCCATATGCATTTTGGAGAAATCTTGGAATCTCAAAAGAGTGAATCTTTTAATTTAAAAAGTGAAACTGGATTAAAATTGAAAGTTACACCGAATGGTGATGATACTTTAAGTATTGAAACTGAAGATGGAGTTAAAGCTATTGTTAAAGAAGCAAGACCTGTTGAGAATGGGGTTATCTGGATTCTTGATAATAGTTTAGTTCGACCATAGTTAATTATGTTTTTAGTCTATCAGTAGTTTTTATTATTTTTTGTAATTTTTTTTTTTTTAATGTGATTATGAATTTTTCTTCTATATTTATATACCCAAGATGTGTGGGTGTGGTGGTGCGGATGCATCATGCGTTCAAATTTCCACCATGGTGCATGCACCAGCACGTAAATTTTAACACTCACGATTTATAAAGCGTCACAAGAATATTTCATCACAACACAACTCTCATTTCATCAACAACTATGTCAAAAGCAGAAAATGGTGTATCCCAACTGGGATTCATCTTGCACCCATTGCCATTATTAAATATGAGTGATTACTATACAAGGTGTAAACTAACAGATCAAAAGAATCGTAAGTATCGGTTATAGCAAGATAAACTAACCAGAAACAAAGATATTGGGATATTATTTGGTACAAGGTCAGATAGAGACGTGTCAGTTGATAATGCATTTGAAATCAATTATAGCGATGAAACTGGTGTTGATAATGAATTTATGAAAAAACGAGTTTACGAATATAAAACCATTTTCCCAACTCAAGATGCTATTGGATGGTATCAAGTTAAAACAAGTGATAAAGAAATTAATCCAGATGATAAATCATTAAAAATTCACAGTGAATTACAATTAGCATCGGATGAATTAGATTTATCATTATTAATGATATTTAACCCGGATGCTGAAACTGTTGGTGCACAATTACCAATTAAAGCATATGAATTATTATTTAAAGAAAATACAACAGATTTTGAAGAAATTCCAATTAGAGTAGAAACGGCAGATGCTGAAAGAATTGCAGTTGATGATATCAAAAAAGGTGGTCCATTAACAGGTGGTCAACATTTGGATTCTCATTTATTAACTGAAAGAAATGCAACTAAAATGTTTTATAATAGATTAAAAGTTTTACAACAATATGTTCAAGCTGTTAAAGAAGGTAAATTAGAAAAAAATCATACTATATTAAGAAAAATTAATGCATTTATGGCTAAATTAAGTCAACAACGAAATTATACTTTACAAAACTTATTAGATCAACAGGAATTAAATGTTTTAAGTGCTGGATTGATTGCTGCTGTTTCAAAGGGTGAATATTTAAGTACTGATGTAATGGTTAAACGTGGATACATGACAACAACTCATAAAGATTCACAACAGCCAGCTTAATTTATTATATTTATTATATTAAACACTAGTAATCTTGTAGATAGGTAAATGTGTGGCTTTAATTTTCGAACATGTATCAAGAATTTAAACGCTGTACAATTTTGCAAGTGTAGAAAATTCCCCCAGTGGCCGAGGAAGTACTTTAATTTTTTGATCCCAATTTTATTTTCATCCCCCACACTATTCCTTAATATACACTATTCCTTAGTATACACTATTCTTTAATATATCCTTCTTTATTGCGACAAGATGGATTACTTTTCATCCTTGAATGCCAATTCCTTGGATCCAGATGTACCAACATTATTTGAATTATTAAGTTCACACCAACTACAAGATCTTATTAGCCCCTCATTACGATATATTTTAACATTTTATGCCCAAAGGCACCCACAATACTTATTAAGACTAGCAAACAAGTATGATGAAATATATGCTGTTCTAATGGGAATGGTAGAGTATTACCATCTCAAAAACTGGAATAGTAGCTTTACAGAAAAATTCTATGGTATTAAAAGAACTAGAATTTTAACAACTCCAGCTTTAAAGACTCGAGACCAAACCCCAGCATTATTCGAGCAACAACGAAGACTAACAAAAAAACAAATTTGGTTATCATTATTTTTTACAATAGGTATGCCATATATAAAAGAAAAACTAGATGCAAGATATGATATTTTAAAAGGCCGATACGCTTTTAGATCAATAGATCAAGAACGAGTGATTGTGTATGAAGAAGGCACTACAATGGATAAAATTCGATTTGAATTAGATAAATTCATTCTCAAGATTTATCCAAAATTAAATAGTGCTCAAAATATGTTATGCTTAGCATTTTATTTATTATTTTTGTTTCAAAAAATCACAGCTACAAGTCCTGTTGATTTAATTGTTGGATTCAAATATTCTAGATTAAGCCAATATGATTATAAGTTAAATGAACCTGCTAATGAAGATGAACGATCATTTTTAGATAAAATCACTACATTTTCAGGTTTAAAATCTATTGCATTAAGTTCATTAAGTTATACATTACCAACATCAATGTTTATGTTGAAATTTTTGGAGTGGTGGTATTCAAGTGATTTTGCAAATCAAATGTCAAAACCAACAAGATACAATGCCAATGAAGATGGTAATTTACCAGTACCAAAATTAGCAACAGTTTCACCAGCTAGTGCTGCGGGATTATGTCCAATTTGTCGAACTCCAGTTACTAATCCAACTGTAATTGAAACAGGTATTGTATATTGTTATCCTTGTATATATAGATATTTAGAAAACAAAGATCCTGAGAAGACAAATGGGATTGGTAGATGTCCTGTTACTGGTCAACGGTTATTAGGTACTAAATATAATCCTGAGAAAGAAGAATGGGAGATTAATGGGTTAAGAAGATTAATGATTTAATATAATTTATTTTTTTTTTTTTTTTTTTTTTTTTGTACCGGTTTTTCATAAGTTAGTGAAATTCTATAGTATCAAATCAGTAAGTCACTGACTATAGTATACTGTATCTGTAAAGTTTCCAGACTAATAAAACCTGGATCCTTTCAACTAACCTTAACGTTGCCGCTATAACAAATAGTATAATTAGTTCAAACCTTTGGAACTCAATTCCTAACCTGTAATCTTTTATCAATGTGAAGTTCACTAAAAAATCAGCTGCAGCGTCTGTACACCAGCTTAAAGAGTATATTTGAGAATTTCTATAGGAAATTTAGGCTCAGACTCTATTTCGACCCTTGATCATTGCTTCAAATGCTCGAGAAATAATTAATCTATAATATTATAAAAATTTGTAATATCTACAAGTAGATAATTGGATCGACGATGCTTCAAAAAATATATAAATCCAGTCAATTTTGATTGAACTACATTATCACATGTAGTCGGAGCAATTTAGCCAATAACTCCAATTAGATTGATTAATTATAACCATAGGTTTTGTGACTCTAAGCTGTGGGTCCAGTTTTAGCAACTGCACATGCATGAAGGTTGGGATCTGATATCTATATATAGCTATAGTAGATGGGAAGTATATACTTGTGACTTATAATTAAAAATCTGCTTCCATATTTATAATACATTTAAAACTGAGTAATTATTCATCTATCTATCTATAGAAGTAGTAATGTAGTAAGTATCAATTATATCTCCAAAAATGTTTTTAAAAGCTGGTACCGTGGTAGGTGGTTTTCCGCAGCGTTGCGTAAAACCCTGGTAAGATTAATTAAGAGCTACTGTAGGGTAAAAGTCTTAATTAATGTAGATCGACCGCGGTGATGTGCGGCTCAATAAAAATCTGGTTCAAATATCATGAAGATCTGCGAATAGTTGATGAGAAGCTTAATAATAAAAAAATGCAAATTTTAATCTATGTATAAATTATTTACCTAAACATGGCCAACAATTCTTTCATCAGAGTATTGATTAAATGCAACTTCAATAATCTTATCCCAATTGGATTTAGAAATAAAATATAATTCCCCAAAAGTAATACCAGCTAAACCTAGAACTAAGCCGGACCAGATACCATATAATCCCATGTTGAAACCAAATCCCAAAATGAATGCAGCAGGGACACCAACAACATAATAAAAGAATAAATTCAAGTAGCCAGCAATAAATTGTCTTCCAACGCCTCTCAATACCCCATTACCAACTGCTGCTGGAGAATCGAATAATTGTAAAATACAACAGATTGGCATGGCATCAGCTACCAATTGAATAACTGCTTCATCACTGCTAAACATATTACCAATCTTATATCTAAACACATACATTATGATAGCATTAAATAATGCAATTGCATATGAAATAAAGATACTCAATCTGGCAGTTAATTTGGCAGGTTCTTTTAAAGTGGCACCAACTAAATTCGCAACACGAACAGCAACAGCATTAGCAAATGCAAAAGGAATTTGATATGTTAAAGAAGTGACTGTAATTAAAACAGATTGAGCTGCTAATGCATTAGTTGAAATATAACTTGAACTTAATCCAGTGATTTCATAACTTAAAAATTCACAAATAACTGCTAATGATCCACTTAATGCTAATCCCATCATTGGTCGCCAATTTTTAAAGACATCCATTGTAAATCCACCCCAGCATTGACTACCATCAACATATTTAATATACAATATACCTAAAATTGGCATTAACCAATTAGTCAATAAAACTGCAATAGGAGCACCTTCAAAACCAATTCCGATTGTTTTATTCCATACCAAAACATAATTCATGATCAAATTGAACGGAGCTGCAATCAATAAAATATATGTACCAGCAAAATATAGATTTTGACTCGCTAACAATCTTTTGATATTTTCAAATGCCAAATATCCAGGGGCACTAAAACAAACAATTCGTAAATATTTAGCTGCATATACTGCTACCTCTTGATCAGGAACAAGCCATCTTAATACTGGTTCAGAATTATACCATAAAATACCAACTGGGATATAACAAACAAAAGTCATTAAAGCACATTTTTGAGCATATAATCCAACCAAATGGAATCTACCAGCTCCAAAAGCTTGAGAACATAAAGTATCTAGACATGTAGCAAAACCCTGAATCATTGCATAACCTGTAATATTAGCAGTCATAGCAGCTAGAGAAACTGCACCTAATTCTGTTTTCCCCAAATGACCAACCGAGAATACTGAAGCAGTTGGTAAACTAAATTGTAATAAGAAACTGATAACTAATGGGTAACTATTGTTAAACAAAGTAATCAATTCTCGTTTAACACTACTCTGAATTTTATTATGAGCAATAGCATCATCCCATACTTTATTTGTAGCAATAACTTCATTTCTAACATCATTAATATCGTCAGAACCACCACTTAATGCGCCATAATCTTTATAAGTAATATTGTTATCGCTTAATAATTGTTGTTGTTCTCTAACCAATCGTTTAGCTTCAGCGGGTGTATGTACATAATCATATTCTTGATAATCTTCTTCATCATAATCCTCTTCATCATCACTACCGATTGCACTTGCTGGTGCACTACCGTTTAAGCTAAAAGCTTCAATAAAACCTTGTCGACCTATACTACCATGACTAAAACTTGTCCTGAAAGGAGATTGTGAAAACCCTCTTGAATGATGAACATCTACATAATTATTTGTGGCATTTTCATCTTCAGTAATATCATGAGGAATTAATAAAGGAGATCGAACACTTCTTCTTCTTTGTCGTGGTGAATTTGGTGCACTCATATTCACTTCTTTCTTCTTCAAGATCTCTATCTATAACCTATCTCTTTTTTACCTATACAAATAAGAAAAATGTTAAAAGGAATAAAAACCAGTTTTATAATTATGAAAGTATTTAAAAAACAAAAAAATATTGATAAAAATAAGGAGTATTTGAAAAAAGAGAGAAAAAAAAAAAAATCTTTTGAATCAAATTCGGTGAAGCCCTAGGCTTTTTATAGTTTCTGGTATTTGGATTCAAGATTTATTACCGATCCTGCTCGAATATTTTATAAAAAAAAAAAAAAAAAAAAAAAAAAAACACGCACAAAAAAAAAATTTGGTCCTCGAAGTAAAATAAAATTTTAAACAGGCGGGTCTTATAATACACGAATTACAATTCATAGATTGAGTATCTTAATCCATCTAAAACTATAAAATAATTTGTCCCTGGTTTTTCTAGGGCAAATGACTGAGTTTTGTTTCATTAAAGATTCAGTTCTGATTTGCGATGGTTGTATACAATATCTGCTTATCAGAGCTTAAATCCATCAAAAAAAAAAAAAGGAGCGTTGACCGCACTAAAGTTGCCCGAAAGCTTTGGAAATTCTTTCTTAATCACCGTATAAAAATTTAAAAAGCTGGGTGGGCATTTCTAGAACTTTTGAGCCCCATTTTTCAAAGGATTACTATTGGTACCGTTCTATTTCTAATCGATCATTATCCTCATGATCTTAAATGAACTATGAATGCTGAAGAATTCACTACCAATCATTTCTAGCAAGATTCACGGTACCATTTGTAAGGTAACATTATCAACGGTTCTATAGCTAATAAGCTATAAATATACTTTTAATCCTGATATATATATATGATATCAAAGTATAGAGAACTGTTTATCCATGTCTATCACCCGTCCGGGAATCTAAAATGCTGCAAATCTTTAATTACATATCTAAAAAAGAAGAGGTAGGTTTATAGATTTCCTGACTTGGTTCTGATTAATAATTCAGGGTGAATATTTTTTGGAGCTAATGGGCCTAAGATGAAAGTTTAATGGGTTAGGTGCATATGTTGTACATATTGAGTTTCACCGTTACACGTACAACGTACAGTACGAAGTCAAGATTTAAAACCGGCCGGATATTCTGAGAGTTGCTTTAGCATGGATAACTGTATCTATATATATATATATAGTATCCTACATGTTCACGCTTTATATTATAGGGCTCTAGTTACAAGCTTATCAACGGCATCACGCAATCCGAACGTAGTTGTCCATTGTACCATGCATGCATTCAAGGCTAGAAGATTATGTGTTTTATCAGTGTGACTTAAGTTTACCTAAAAAAATTCGGTCTTTTAAATCTCTTTTAAGGGTTAAAAAGTCTCAGAATATTTTTAATAATCCAATTGGGATTTACATAATGTAATTGTCTTGCAAAGCCTTTCATAAAATCTTAGTCAACTTTACTTCTTGAATGCATGCTACTGCCGTTCATTATATCGGATATAAATTCACCAAACTTTCAAACTACAGCTGAATTAATCTCTATTGTATGGATCCCCTCAGATCAAATTTCTGACCGCTGGTGCCTTGATCCTGAGCTAGCTAACCTGAAGTTTTTAAGCCATGGCAGATTCGAATAGTTTTTCAACATAAAAGCTAAAAAGCCTATGTCACATTTGATACATAAGATCTATTCTTTGATAATCATGGCAGTCTAGCTTTATATCCTATCAAACTCTTTGTTATATAACTTGGGTGCAAAACTTTCGCTCTAGTCACGGTGCGGGGTGCACATGGCATTTAGTACCAACGGTCAAATATCTTCCTAATACCAATATGAAAGGCACATTTTATTCGTACGGATTTAATTAGTTACTTAAGGTGCCCATACCGTTGTACGTTGAATATACCGATAGAAGGGTCAGTCTTTAATACGATCGCTAAAAAGGATCCAAAAGACTGGGATAAATGAAAGAATTCGCAAATCTGACTGTGCTTTAGCGAAAAATGTAGCCCATGCTTACAATTAATAATTGCATGCTTCAATCAAAAGCCTATAACTAACACAGCCATTGCAAATTTTATGCTTGCTCGAGATCGGATCAGCTCGAGTGAACCCAAGTATTAAAGCCCTGTTCATGGTGCTCATATGATGCTTATAGATCTATAATATCCAAGACCTATTTAGGTAACATAGGACTACAGTACCATATGGAGTACTGTAAATATATATGGATATACAGTCTTGAAGTAATAGATCTCGAGCTCCAAAGGTGCCCGAGTGATCACACGATCGATTCAACTTTATCAACCTTGGCTGTGTGCGACAATTATTAATATTCCATGCATATGCCATGGTATACCAGAAATGTTTTTGGGAGTTGAGAACAATATTGCGATCGATCAGATATCAAATTACATTGTGTACAACATTCTGAGGCGTGATCCTCGAGTAAGCTCAATATATAGTTAAAAAACCCCTGCAATAATCACGATTCATCATTTATATCCATGTTGCTTAAACCTTATTTGAATTAAGATTTGATAGTACATGTATTATAACATCGAATTTGGGATATCATATGCTATAAACTTGTTCGCATCCTAAAACCTATTGGTTTTAGCAATATCATTCAAGGGCATTCTAAAGCTTGTTGTAGTCTGTACTAGATACTGAGGTATAACTATCCAATAATACGGCATAGCATAGGTAACTTTTATTAACCGGAGTATGCTCACGAGTTACGTTATAGCTAGCGTACACTAACTCAGTGTACTCTAATCTTATAGAGTAAGTACCTTTCAGCAGAGGATATTATTTAAAGGCACTAAAGTGAATTATCAATGTATTTCACAAAATATAAAATCAAGGTCTGAGGCCGGCTTATAAGATTGTACAGAGCAAAGTCCACTATAACTACAGGCTGTCTCTTTGTAACGCTAGTGATAGAGTACCATGGCAATTGATTCGAATATTTTGACAGCTCCGTGGGGCTTGACATATATATTTCCAGCGAAGTGATAGAACTTAGGCTGTATAGCCTAAGTTTACCATATGGCATGCTGCAGTAGGATAATAATTAAGTAAAATAAGATTCTGGAAATTAAGATCATCCAATGATTCATATATACAGCTCCTGTCTTACTAAATCCGATGGGTAAAGGGGTTTGAGAACCAAGACATAATAGAATTCAAATCAGTGCTGTTTCATCGATACTAACCTGGAACTCGAGTATCTAAAGAATTAATACAATTCATAATTAAACTATTCTAATATTTTTTGACCTATACATCTTTGATTTCTAGTTAATCTGTAATATTCAGTATGTTTCATAAATTGCTAAATTTGAGCAGAATATATTTGGATACCTGTACACCAGTGGAATTTAAAATAACTTAAAAAACTGAGGCTAGTACCTATATATGTATAATTTATATATGCTTAATACTTGAACTCAATATCCTAGCTCAGTTGTTTGGTGCATATGTTATAACAAATCCAATGATGAAGCTACCAAGTCAAGTTTAGGATCAATTTATTCACCAAGCTCTGTGTCAATCCATACTTTAATAACTTATAACTCAGATAAGCCTAAGCGCTCACATGTACAGTGTTTTATTGTGTCATCTAGTATATATATGTGGTGCACACACCTTTCATATCTATCTCTGGATATATATATACCTGGAAATAGTACAATAAATATGCATGAACTGAGATTCAACAATTAAAGTGTTAGAGTATACTACTAACAGGAACGACTCTCTGGCTATATAAAAGGTATATACTAGCTTTAAATTAGCGAAACATTTGTTTGCCATTAATTCTAGTGTATATATAGCAGATCATGGTATAATCTATACGGTGGTTAGAATTAATACTGAATTATATTACTTGGTCCAGAATATTATAATGATTTCAATAAATTATAATTGTTTTTTTGTTTAAAATTTTGAAAAATAAGTTACTACTTACTTTAAATTCATTAAGACACCTACCTAGATTCTATAGTCAGCTTTCAGAAAGATTTATCTAAGACGAGTGGTATAATATTATGCTAACTTCACCTAGGAGAGCTTGATTTACTAGACGGTAATATATATATATATATATATATTTATTGAATTAAACATACCATCAGTGCTTAGTTATAATTCATATATCTAATTACCACATGCAAGATACGTTCGTTAGCTCAGCGTACAAGTTGTACAATTAGATATGATATATGCACTTATATGATTTTTATAAGTATTTTGCGTAACCTAGTATATTTTTCTTTTGTTACTTAGTTCAATTACAGTATTTACTAAGCAAAAGAAAACCGTGCTAGATCAGTAGTAGAGACCTCGATCGAGCGCTTATACTTTAGATTATTATCTCATTACAAGCTGCTGTAATATATTAAGGTGGAATCACTCATCATGATTGTATGCAAAACACAGCAAATATAATGGTCTTAACAATTGCATCATTCATATATATAGCCAGTTGAACAAATCTAGCCAATTAATTGAGTATATTACCAGGCCTGGTTAGCACCATTATTAGAAGGTTATATATATTATAAGGATAAATAACCTTATGATATATGGGTATTCAAATTATAGCTACAGGAATGTTACTTTAACTCAAGATGTAGTCTGGTATATCATTTAGTTCCTGGTACATGTAACTGTGCGTAAAACTCTGAACTGCCAAAGTTAACATGATTAGTTCAGATACAATTGATTCCATGTCATGGATTCTTCATAAATCTATGATATATATTGTCATTAATGATTAGAATTTTACGCTTCTCAGTTAAGCTACATGTAGTAGTTGGCATATTTTAAGGAATTAATTATATCACATAAATTAATATTAAACTTTAATCAAATAACCGTCATGAGATGACATGATTTTGTAAAATGTAGTTATATATTCTATAGCTTTTGAATTAATCTTGTCGATCCTGTAAAGTACGTTGTACAGTAAGAGACAATATATAAAGTGTGAACCTGAATTCTGATTAATTAGTATCGATAATACTAATTTTGTAACTAGTTAATTGTTCGATATCATGCTCATCTGAAGCTATCTTATCTTTTCAAAAACTAAAAAACCCGATATATATAACTTAATTAATATATCAAATTAACTAATTAAACTTGTGTTATAATTAAAATTAAGTACCTACGGCACCTTTAAAAAAAATCAAGGGTTACTTTTCACCCTAACCTGTTCTTTGGCCAATATCCATAAGATTTTTTTACCATTTGATATTCGATAGATCCCGAGAATCATCGAATACATTGTTATAAGGTCATGCAATTTAGAGTATCTCTAATAATATATAGTTATATAACAGTAAAAAGTTTAAGAAAATATATAGTTGTGACAATAATCAACCCAAAAAAAGATGCTCATAATCTATTCGAGTTGCAATAAATACCAACAACAGTCAATCCAAAAAACAACAACTCGCTTTTATCCATCTTATTTTTTAATTGTATTCTTACTATTTATATTTTCTATGGAGGATCACCAACTCCCACAAACAATAGAACAACCACCACATCCATCTATTATAACAACTATAATTAAGCTTTAATAATTCAGCTGCTCATCGCGGCATGCATGCGCACAGCTGGATCACCTTTTTTGACAACAAAAACTCCGTAATTCTTCCGAGTGCATAAACAAAAATATTCAAGCTTCGGTAATCGAAGATGATTTCACCTTTTTATTTTTCATCTTTTCAAAGCCAAAAAAAAAAAAAAATTGAATTAAAATGCGGGGGAATTTAAAACAGTTTTTTTTCTTTCATACTATTAACTTCAAAACAACCCCTTCAGTTACCGGTATTAAGCGGGATAGGGTTCTGTATTATAAATTTTTTTCTCTTTGGACCTTGTATATATTATTCGTGAAATCACGTCTATACTTTCCTCGATCCAAAATTTAAAATTTTTTTTTTTTTTAACTTTCACAGTTATTTGCATTAGGAATTATAGAAAGACAACATGTTGCGACTACAGCGAACTGCTATCAAACGGGTGGGTTCATTAAGAACTTTACAATATAACAGAACTAGCATAAGACAATATGCCGGGATGTCACAAAATAGTAAAAAAATTGAAAAAGAATTAGTATTCCCTGGTGCAATTAGAACAAAAATCACCGATAAATTAGAATTCAGTAACCCAATGGAACAACAAAACATGGATACTTATAGATTGATTGATATTGAAGGGAAACAAATGGATCCAAGTTATGAAATCCCATGGGATAAAGATGAAAGTATTAAAATTTATAAAGAAATGTTAACAATTAGTACAATGGATAGTATTTTATATGATGCACAACGACAGGGGAGATTGAGCTTTTATATGGTCTCAGCAGGTGAAGAAGGTGCTGCTATTGGTAGTGCAGCAGCTCAAAAACCAGAAGATGTAGTATTTTTACAATATCGTGAACAAGGGGTTATTTTGCATCGTGGAGTTACTTTAGATGAAATGATGGCACAATTATATCACAATAAAAACGACGAAGGTAGAGGTCGAAATATGCCAGTTCATTATCAAAGTAGAAAATTAAATATTCATCCAATTACTTCCCCGCTAGGTACACAGTTACCTCACGCAGCAGGAGCAGCTTATGCATTAAAAATTATGGGAGGTGATCGTGTAGTATTTTGTAATTTTGGTGAAGGTGCAGCAAGTGAAGGTGATTTCCATGCTGCAATGAATATTGCAGCAACAAGATCATGTCCTGTTGTATTTTTCTGTAGAAATAATGGCTATGCAATTAGTACACCAAGTTTAGAACAATATAAAGGTGATGGGATTGCAAGCAGAGGTATTGGTTATGGTATTGATACTATCAGAGTTGATGGGAATGATATTTTAGCAGTTCATCGAGTTACAGCTCAAGCAAGAGAATTAGCTCAAAAGAATCAAAAGCCAGTCTTAATTGAAGCAATGAGTTATAGAGTTTCTCATCATTCAACATCAGATGATTCTTTTGCTTATAGATCTAAAAAAGAAGTTGAAGATTGGAAAAGAAGAGATAATCCAATCAGTAGAATGAGAAAATGGATGGAATCAAAAGATTGGTGGAATGAAGAATTGGAACAACAAAGTAGAAAAGATATTAAAAAACAAGTTTTGAGTAGTTTTAGTTCTGCTGAAAAGATTGAAAAACCAAAATTGAAATATATGTTTGAAGATGTTAATAAAGAATTGACCGAACCTTTGAAACAACAAAAGAAAGAATTACAAGAATTATTGGATGAATATCCTGAACATTATGATTTAAGTAGATTTGAAGGTGGTAGAAAAGGTTTAGATTAGTTTATCATTTTTTATTTATGTATTTGCTAAGTAATTAAAATATTATAAACAAATATATATATTACTTATACACTAAAGTATATATTTTAATCTTGTAAATTAGGTATATTTTCTGTTATGCATTTGAAATATTGATATCAATGAGAAATTATTGAATCAATATAGCATTTACACTATTCAAATCAGAATTTACCATCTTGATATTATTGAAATATTTGGTGGTGCGCGCTTTTATAAGTATTGTTTGTGGTTCAAAATAAATTTTTATAAAATCAAATTTTTTTTTTTTCAAACATTAGACCTCAAAAAAAAAAAAAAAATCATTCATCATGAGTTTTGAAGGGTTTGACGCGTCCACTGATTTGGACTTTGATATGGTTGTTCCAGTGCAAGACGAACCAATTCAAGAAAAAAATGTAGTAACCGAGGATGAAATGACCAAATCAATGAAAATTATACAACAACGATTGAATACAATAGCTGGGAAAGTTAGTGAAGCAGGTATTAGAAGATTAGCTGCTGCAAATAGATTTGAAGTATTCGAAGATACTTTAAATAACAACACAAAACGACTATCACTTGGAGGAAGTATTTTATTAATTGATATTGATATAGATATCCCAACTGATAAAGTTATAAAAGCAAATCTTCAATTAGGTAGTTCAACACAAGTTAGTAATAAAGATTTAACATTCAATTCATCATCAATAAAACCAAATTCTGATGATATATTAACAAAAAGTTTAAAAGATCAACAAACTTTAACAGAATTTTCAACAATTTTCCATCATTTATCAAGAGCTGATCATTTATCAATACCAAATAATCCTGATTGTTTTGTATGTATGGATGAATTATCAATAGCATTATTAAAAATAAAGGAATCCGATAAAAATAATAATGAATGGAGCGAATATGGACGACCTGTTCAAAATCCAAAACATCATTTAGGTTTAGGTATAGAATATTGGAAAGATAAATTAGAAAAAGAATCAAGTTTTGCATTTTTAACAATGATGCCATTATCAATATATGGTGATGCATTTAGATCAAATATTTTGGATAAATCTGCAATGAAATATTCAAAAAATTGGATAAAAAAAATAGATCCTTTAGAATGGGAATATCCTGATCATATTCCAGGAAGTAAAGGATATTTTGCATTAGAATTAAGTCCAGAAATTTTGGTACCAAAAAGAATTGCCAAAAAATTGATTGGTGAACAACTAACAAATGGATTACTAAGTATTGATAATGAATTAGAAAATTATAATGGATTAACAAGAGTAAATCGGTTTGTTCATAAACCTGGTGGGAAAATTGATAAATTACAATTAGTTATGGCAAATACAATGACAGAAAATATGGTAAAATTAGATGTAATACCATTAGAACATCCATCAAAAATTCCAGAAATTCTGAATATATTAAGAAAATATCAAACTATTCATGAATTATGGCAATCAGTTATAAAATCTTTGGATTATAAAGAAAATGAAGAAGAAGAAAGAGAAATTAGTTTTGCTGATGCTATTATGGAATATGAAGATTTGAATATTTCAAAACCTCTAAATAAAATTGTATCAGTAATGTTAACTGATGATGGGATTAAATTATCAGTGAATTCAATGGATGATACTTTTACAATTGATGTTGAAAATAATAAGATCAAAGTAACTCCAGAGAATGAAAAGTTACAAAATGCTTTGGAATCTACTTTTGATATTTGTATTTCAATAAGTCATATAACTGCTAACTAATATATTTCTAACGCCTTAAATACTCTTCAAGCGTCGATAAAAAAATACCAGCGTAAAAAAAAAACAAAAAAATCTCCCAATTTTTTTTTAATCAGAACACAACTTGAATTTTTTTTTTAACTTATTAATTTGCCAACACTAACGCAACTAACCATACGACAACTCACTAATACAAAATGTTTTCTCGAATGTTAAGTATGGCTAGTGGGGAAAAACCCCAGCAGGCTACTAATAATGTATCTCGGCCTACCAATATCAAAAAGCCAGAAATAAAAAAACCCATATTAAATACAACAGATAATACCACATCAGTAGGTGGGTTTTCAATGACACCAGAACAACGAGAAGCTCAACGACTCCGTGTACAACGGTTAAGACAAGCAAGAATAGAAGAAGAGATTAAATCAGGAAAGTTAAAAAAACCTGTTAAAAAGACATCAACTGCAAAAGCAAGTTTTAATAAAAGTTTGAAAGAATCAAAGGCAAAACGTTCTACTAGTGCATCAGGTTACAATAGACCTGCCCCAAAAGATTTCCAACCTTATATACCTGATCCACCAAAGAAAAGAGAAAAGTTGAGTTATGAAGAAATCATGAATAAAGCAAAATCTATTGATAAAGATTCATTAAAAATGAATGTAAAAGTTAAAACTAAAAAAGATATTGAAAGAGAACGTTTAGAAAAACAAAAGCAAAGTCGAGCTACCAACAACAACAATAATAATAATAATAATAATAAACCCGCATCAAGCTCAACCATTACTAACAATACTAACAAACCTGCATATAGACCTAGCTTGGGTTCACAAGCAAAACCAAATAGAGAAAGAGAACGAGAACGAGAAAAATCAAGAAATAAACCAACTCCACCAAGATCAGAAGTAATCAAGGCAGCTCCAATTCCACTAAGTAAACCAATGGATTCTTTGTTAAAGAAAAATCAAGAACGAGAAAAGAAACGAAAAAGATATGATAATTACAGTGACGATGAAGATATGGATGATTTTGTTGTTGATGACGAAATTGATGAAAACAATACAAGTGAGTTGATTCGAAATATGTTTAGAAGAGGTAATAGTTCAAGAAATTATGATGTGTATAGTGATGATGAATCAGATGATATGGAAGCAACTGGTGATCAAGTGTTTGAAGAAGAAGAATACGCTGCAAAACAAGCTCGATTGGATGATTTAAGAGAAGAAAAAGAGTTGGCAAGAAGAGCTAGAGAAAAACAACTAAGAAAACAACAACGTCGATAAATTCTTCTATACATATTATTTAAATACCATTTATTTATTTATTAGTTATTATTATTAATCTTCGTAATCTTCTAGTAATTCTGACTCACTTACCGAACTTGGATAAAAATCACTCTCTTCTGCTTGTTCATTTCTATCAAATGTAGGCTTTTCGATAACTTCAGGTGAAGAGGATTTTTCTTTAGGTACAACAGGAGGCGGTTGTGATTGTGCAGGTGGTGGTGATGGTGATAACGGTTTATAATTAGGCACTAGAATTGAAACAGTTCGTTCATCATCACTACCATTATCCAAAATATAGTCATTATCAAACAATTTTGGATGATTTTCTTCAGGTTTTTCTTTAGGTCCTTCAGGGGGTACAGGCGGCGATGATGGCCCAGTTAATTGAGTATCTACTTGAGTATCTTGAGTATCATTGTTAGCAGTACTAACAGCTTCTTCAACATGCGGCTCGTGCGGCTCATTATACTCAGGTTCTTTTTCTTCATTCACTTCAATTTGTTCATTCTGCTTAACTGGTTCTTCAAACTCACCAAAAAATCCACCTCCCTCGCTATCATCATCACTAGCACTAGCAGCTTTAGCTTGTGCAATGAATCCACCATCTACACCATCATCAAATTGTTCCTCCTCCTCTGTTGCAGCTGCACCACCACTATCACCAAAAAATCCACCACCTTCATCACTATCTTCTTCCTTATCATTGAAACCCCATTTTTCACCACCTTCACCATTTTCATCAATAACCCCATGTGTTTTATTCAATCGATCCTTAATTCTTAATGCAACCAAATATTTTCTCCACATTTTTAACCCTCTAAACACCTTTTCTTCATCTTCCATTTCTTGTTGTTCTTCTAGTAAATATTCATAAACTGCTTCCACCGCTTCTTGATACTCTTCACATACAATAATCCCATCGATTTTGGGGGTCATTTTTCTATTTTGGAATGTAAAACCTACCACTGCATCAGCATAATCTATTTTCAATAATTTCGCCGCGACATAAACTTGTTTCCCATGTATATGAACCCCACCTGCAGGAATCATACTTGGTACATAAATATCTAAATTACCAAATCCATTTTTGGGTACAATACCATCAACACATGCTTCAGGTATATATAACTCAGTTTGATCAAAAGTATATAATGCAGCACCATTATTCTCTTCAACTACACCATCAATTTCTTCTTTTTGCTTGAATTTTTTGCTAGCATATTTTTGTGGTTGTTCTTTTGATTTAATAATTCTACCTTCTCGAAACCATCTTTGAGCAGATTTAACTTTTCTTGTATTACTCTTTAAATATACATTTTCTGTTGTAGAGTTTTTAATTGAGAATTTCCCAACTACTGTATCATCTATTAAAACTTCATCTGCTCTTAAATGTCTTTTCAATAAATAAACTGGATGATTTTTAAAGTCTTGTATACTTGTTGGAATTCCTTCATTTTCTTGTCTTTTGATTAAAAAATCTTGTTCTTTTTTATCACCAGTTGATAAAAACTTGGCTAATCCATCCCACCATTCTTTATCAATACTATCTATTCTTTTTTTAAAAATTTTGGTATTATAACTATTAGTATACCTTCTCGTAACATCAATTATATTATTATTCTCATCGTATGCAAAAACATATCTTAATTGATTAGTTGGATCATTATTAGTGGGTTCTAATCTAAATTTTGTTCCAATTCTGATAATATCAACATAAACTCCATTAGTTTGTGGTCCAGTTGTACATACAGTCACCCATTGTTCGCTATATTTATCCCAAGCTTCGACCCAATAAACTGGACAATTACAACTAATTTGCTCATAATCTCTTGAATTTGGTGAATCAATTTTTGTATTTGAAGTAAAATCTAATGGTTGTAATGAAACAATCATTCTGGCTTTAATACCTTGACTTTTTAATAACGATACAAACCCTTGTGATTGTAAATCTTTTGATCCTCTAAATCCCATCAATCTTCTATGGAAAGTACTAAAAGATATTGCTTTTTCAATTGGTCTTTTTTTATCATTAATTTCATTCCAATCTATTAAATAAGTCCCTTTATTAGTAATTTTAAACTTTTTATGCCAAAATAATGCTGCATGTTTGATACCATCTAAAAATTTCCTAGTCTTTAAAGTATTTGATAAATGAGATGGAGGATTTAATTCTTGTTTAATTGTTGGTGTTAGTAAATTTTTATAACAATTTCTTAATGTATAACTTGAAACCCATTTATTTCTAACATAGTTAAAATGTATTAATGATAATAAATGGATTTTATGTACATTAATTCGATGTAATTTTTCTTCTTTTGATAATACATTGACTTGTTTTGTTCGTTTTTTTGGTGTGTCTTGTTGTTCATTAAAAGTCAAATTAAGCTCTTCATCTTGTTTGTTTTCATCATCTTTATACTCTTTATCATCCTCATCACTATCTTCACCAATTCCTAATCCCATAAACGCCGCACGATCATCTTCTAATTCAACTTCATCCCATTCTTCTTCACTAGACTCTTCCTCCTCTTCTTCTTGTTCCTCTTGAACTTTTTCTTTACCCTTTTCATCAGGCTTAACATCATCATCACTGATAACAATCTCATCCTTGATTTTTTCTTTCCCTTTATCACTTTTTTTTTTCTTTCGTTTCTTTAAAGGTCTTGTATGTGATGCTTTATTAATATCTTTTGCCATTGAAGCATAAGCTGCAGGAATCCCCGTTATACTCTCCCATTGTTTGATCCTTGATTCTTGTGTGATCCCATTACCTTTCCTACTTCTTTTCATTTCTATCTATCCTTTATAACAAAAGTTTAAAGGACCGCTTAGAAATTTGATATCTAAGATAATATTGCATTCAAAATTTTGGGTGTGGCAAAGACTTTTTTTTTTTTTCTTTTTTCTTTTTTTTTTTTTCCCTGCATCGTTGCTGAATTTTTTGTAGTAAAAAATATTTATACGCAATCAATAGATACAAAATCTATGTATGTTCATAAACGCGCGCGCGGCTCAAGGTACTAAAACAGCTTTATTTTTCGCGTGTGATTCGTGCAAAGCGTGAACAGCTTATTTTTTTATATCACTTAACGACATATTATTATTTACAATCATTACAATAATTTAATGCAAAAAAAAAAAAAAATGTTTATCGTAATTATTTTTCAAATTTCTATAATAATGTGCCAGGAACTTATCAACAACACATTGACAAGTTTTTTACCAGTTTTATACCAATCTAATTGTCATTACAATGCAATAAAATCATTACTTCCTCAATGCAACATCTCATTAGATTCAACTACAAGAATAGACTATGCTATAGAATTATCAAAATGTGAATTTAAGCATTCATCAATAGATATTCCAAAGCATTGTCAAACTATAAAATCACAATCAAAGTGCACAAAACAATTGGAATCTAGACCACAATGGTGGACAACTTATAGTGGGAATTATAGATTGGTTGGTCAGATTTGTCAAGAATTTAGACAGCATAATGAAGCAGATAATTTATTAAATTTACATAGAAATTCTCAAGATTTACAAACTTCATTAGTAGATTATTTATCAAATTCTATTAAAAATTTGGATTTGAGTATAGTAAATAATGGGGAAGTTTTGAAGATTTTGGAATTGTTACATAAGAAAAGTGATTTTTTAGATCAAAGGTTAGGAAATATGTTGGATAAATTAGATACAAATCTAGATCTTATTGATAGAAATTCTATGATAATTGTTGAAAAGTTTGAAAATTTTGATATAATATTGGATCAAAAATTTAATAAATTGTTGAGATTTTTGAATGAATTTGCTAATCATTTAGAAATAATCATGAAAAATCTAGATGGAACTAATGACCAACTAATACTATTAAATAATAACTCTATTGAGTTATTTGAATTACAAAATACTATAACAGATAATATGAAAAGTAATATTGATGTATTGAATAATGTTACAACTAACCTTGAACAAACGCATAACTTTACCAACTCAATAATAAAATCCTATGATGTTGTTCAACAATTTTTTATTAAATTATTAGGGTTAATTGGGATTACTGTATTAATAGTTTTATCATACTATTACCAATACTATAAAATCACTTTACCAGTATCGATAATTCTAATCTACAAAATCCCATTGATATCTCCTTTATTACTACTGCCATTAATAAAAAATAAAACAATAAAAAAAATTAACATTAATAAAAAAAAAAAAAGTAATTTGTGTATCTATAAATAAATAAATAAATGATTAATAATTAAATAAAGTAAGGAAAAATAATAACGATAAATAATTTAATGATGCTTCTTTAATCCGAATAAACTTCTACTACTAGAAGTTCTATGCAATAACGAGCTTAAAGTTGATGTACTTTGATTTCTTTGATGACCTCTTAAATTAGATGAGGATGAGCCAGATGATTCATTAGCTGGGCTATTATTACTATGATTAGCTTGTGATAATGGAGTCATTGCAGATAAACTAGCCAAATTAACAGAACTACCTGGAGCACTCAAAGAATTGATTCTAGATGTATTATTTGGATGAATGAATCTTGGTTGTGGAGAACTTGGTAAGCTTTGATCATCGTATCCTGGTGCCATATCATTATCACTTAATGCACCTGCAGTATCTGAATTCATCGCAGTATCATAACTTGGTACTCTTGATAGGGCATCAACATCAGCATTATAGGTATTATTATTATTAGTAGTAGTAGTAGTAGTATAAGTATTAGTATTTTTTGGTGCCATTTGGAAGTAATCACCAACATTTGAATATGATCCACTGAAAGGAGTATTAGCACCAGAAGCAGATCTTGAACTATTTGGTGATGCTCTTTGCCTTTGCTCCAATGCTCTCAACCCAGCTGCTAATTGAGATCTTTGATTTGGATCCATTTGATTATTAAAACCATAATCATTAGTTGATGATGACATTGTTAAACCTTGGAAATTTTCAAATGAACCTCTTCTTGATCTAAATGGAGAAGTATCCCCAGAATGTGTTGGACTATTTAAAGTAGTAGTAGTATCATTCCATAATCTATCATAAACCCTTTCTTCATAATTTGGAGGTGCAGTTGTTGATAATGGATTACTAGATTGTTGTTCTGGTTCAGTTGCTAATCTACCAACAGAATTGAATAATGTATCCTGTTCTGGTTCTCTACCAGGAATTGTAACCTGAGTTGGATCGACAGAACTAATTGTAACATTTGGTGAAATAAATAAAACAACAGGTAAACTAGCTCTTAATTCTGATACATGACCATCAGGATTAACCAATCCAATAGCAAATTTTAACTTATGAGAAACTTTTATATAATTACCAATTTCAACATCTTGTGTAACTTTAGCTAAACTTTGAGGTAATTGTAAATTTGTTACAATATCCCATCTATCTTGACCTTCATATCCACCTTCAGGTGATGGATTGGTTTGCTCATGAACAATTTTTTCTTTTGAATGTGATGCGCCACTTGGAGCAGAAAAATTGTTTTGTTGAATTAATTGTACTTTAACATTACCTAATTTTAGACCTTTTAATAATGGTATCAATAACATTTTAATTGGAATATTCGAACCAATTGCATAAGCTTTTGATGGAGTTTCAATTGTATATTCAACTTTATTTGGCCAAACATTATCAATTGACATTGTTTGTGACATTTCAAAACTATCTGAACCAATAGTTCTAACAATTCTAAAATGTTTTCTTGAATATAAATTATTTTGAAACCGACCTCTTTCAACTGTAGCTGTTAATGTATATACAACTTGAGCCCCATCCAATCCTTCAACAGATTCTGCAATATCACCAGGTATAACCATACTAAAAGGTAATTCATGATTTCCTTGAGCTAAAGAATGTGATGATGATGATCTATGTAAACTTTCTGTTGCTAAACCTTGTAAATTTGTTGATGAACTGCTTAAACTTGATAACCCACCAGATTGTTGTAAATTAGTCCTACTACCAGATCTTGGTAAACCTTGTCTTTCTAAATTTTCCCAATCATGTTCAAAAATTGTTCTTTCAAACCTTAATGGTCTTGTTGATTCTATACCTCTTGCTGTTGTAACTGTATCATTCCATCTTAATCTTAAATCACCTTGTGCTCTTAATGATACTCTTTTAATTGTCATTGGATCTAGCGCCGCAATTACTACTGAGCCTCTTAACAAAACCGATGCCGATTCATCGGTACTACCTCTTAATACTACCACATCTCTATCACTTGAAGTATTATCTAATCGAATTTCAAATAACGAAACAAAACTATGATTTCGTTTTAATGGCATAATAAATATTTCACTCTATAATTCTTGAAGAAAAGAGAAAAGTTGGAAAAATGAGATATGGAAATGTTTAAATATGATAATCTATTGATAAATAGTATTACCAAAAAAAAAAAAAAAAAAAAATTTTTTTTGCGCAATAAGGTTTCAGTGTAGAGAGAGAGAGAAAAAAAAAAAAAAAAAACTTTAACAAAGACATTTCTTTTGTACCTTAGGATATTTTTAAAGTGTGAGCGAAAAAAACAATCTACATACAACCTTACATTATTCTATTTTTTCTGCAGGTTTTATCTACATAATTAATTTACTATAGAAGATATGTTTATTTCTTTTTAATAGTTTTTTTTGGATATGGATATCGATGGATCGTTTTCTTCCATTTGCTGACTATGATGAGAAATGGTTTCTATTTACGGTATCCCTTGATTAATTTTTATCAGCATTGATTAGCAGGAAGAGTATAATTAAAACAACGTGAGCATTTTTAGACTCATCAAACCCAAATATAAGCACGTAATATATATTATTGCCATATGCATTAGTCAGGTCAGATTCACATCTTTTTTTCATGTACCATGAATTTCTTCTTTCAAAGCTTAAAGTATAGAATAAATGGATTTCTAATCTTTATAGACCTTAAAAAAAAGCTATAAGCTGTAGCTGTATCTAGCCGGATTAATTCATGTCTTGAAAATTTTTGCTTCGTGTAGAATTTTTACTTTTTCCCAGGCGGTGAAGATTTCAAATCTCACTATAGACATAATTTAAGGCTGTTACTGTATAAAATTTATCAAATTGTTGATTTTTGTCTTTCCCTGCAGAACCTATACGAGATTCCGATGATTCTTGCACCTTTTTGATCATGAAAAGTGTTTAGCTTGACGTTACCTTGGTACCAGTCTCTATAATTAAACACCGAAGCAGTATACTCATTTTTTACCTTAGTGTGCTTGAACAAATTGCTATGGTGTTTATTAATACCATGTGCAGCCGTGTCTAATGAATCACATCAAAGATTCAAGACCATTTTGTGTTTATAGAGATATCTAAGTTTAATATTTTACTTGCAGTATGCAAAACGTTTCATGTAATTTAGAATACTATTGGTTAATAGAATTTAAGCGAACCTATTTGTTTTTTTTTAACTTTTTTTATTAACCCACTAAATACTCAACCTTGGTAGAATTAATATTGCCTTCAAGGTGCTCTGGTCACCAATTTGATATAATCCATGAGAACATATCGCCACAATTTATTTCAGTATTGCTGAACATCCATGGAAATTGAAGAATATTTCCTAATTCAAAAACCTATCCGACTGCTTCTAAAGCAATGGATGTAGAACGGGTGGAATCGATTCTATATGCATCAACCTGATGGCTGATCTTTCAATCGTACCTGTAGATTATAAAAATAACATTGTCGGAGAATTACTGTCCGTTATAGAACCGTATCGTACCGTACTTGTGTAGTCGACCGCGTCGGATCGATAAGAATCCTTTTTTTTATTTTTATTTTTTTCGGTAACTTTGTGACAGCAGCGCAATCATCCCAACTGATTGATGAGATAAGTAAAGCTTAAACCGTGCTAAGATTAAGGAACCGTTTACCGACGTCGGTATCTATCGTAAGTTGTAGGTGAATTCTATTGTAATTAACAACCTTGAAAGTAATATGATCAAAAATCTTCAGGGTTAATTATTTTTTGGCTTTAAAATTAATATTCTGTATTAATCGGCATATGCATATGGGTTTGCTATACCATGGTTGGATGGATCAAAGGAGGCTAGTTCCTCTTATGCATATATAGTTGGGAGATTAAGATCTAATCTTTTAATCTTTTGCTATCATAGTCAGTGATATGATGGAATGGCATGACCACCGATCAGATAGATGGTAAATATTATTGATGGTTATCAGTATCATTAGTTAGCAATATTGGTAATTGTTCACATGTTAATTGTTTGTTGGAAAGATTAGTATAATATAGGTGATAGAAACAGACGTGATAAGTTATCATTTAATTGACCAGAAGAAGTAATCTTAAATATAAAAATGCAGCAATGTTCTAGTTTTACCTGTTACAAACTCAAAAACGGGTTTGCTATGGAGATAAATAGATTCGTATACTATAGTAATCAAAATCTAAATTTATTCTGGCTTATTTTCGTTAGCTATAGTGTAGATTAGTTTTCAAAGTCCATGCATGCACCTATAGTATACATGTAGACTATCTCAACCGGGTTTATTCTACTGTATTATAGTATATGTATACCATATATAATAATTAAAATTTTGAAGATATATCATCAGAATTATTGGTATAAAAACTTGATTACTCAATTGTAACAGTTGATGTGGGTTCAAACTTAAGAATTGGTTGTATGAATTTTGATCAAGTCAAAGCTTTGAATCAACTGTTAAGGCAATCGACCAATTGGTTTGACTATAGAACGCAAAGCGTGGCTTAAATTTATAATCAGAGTTCATAGATAGGATTCAACAATTCAACCTAAAAACAGTGATTTAAATGTGTGATACTAATAATTCATCCGGTTATACTAGCTATAGATTATAATTTGTTGGGCACTCGAAAATTCAAGTATACACCAACAAGTAAATATATATATATATAACAAATATTAAAACACTGCTAGCTATTCCCAAAGGGTAGAACACTAATTAAAATTAAACTTACTTCTTTACTTGTAGGCATAAGAATTAACTAGCCTGACTATAGTCAAAGCACATTCTTTCTAACACCGCTACCCTAGCTAGCTATAGAATACTACTCTGCTACTCATAGTCAGTGCCATCAGCATCCATATATCTAAAGCGTGACACTCCTTTTCATACTACAATACTACCATGCATTTAAAACTATTAGAATACATGTAGTACATTTTGTATCATCAATTAATGATAACTACTCTCGGCAATTATGTCAAATTTATCCGGCTATGTAAGACATTTTTATTTCACCCAAGCATATCTCAACACAGCACGTTTTAATACAGTTAATCCAGTACAGTAAATTTTCAAATTCCTTAGAGGTAACTTGCGCCGAAATCTTTTCTAAGCTTAAACCGTTCCAGCCACACAGTAATTTCTGGTTTTCTTTTAGCTACGGCCAAATCCTTTACAATCAAAAATTGTGGCTAATTACAGCAAAGAGTTGGCAAAAAAAGTTAGTCTTTCATCATAGCTAGGAAGGATACTAAAATTACGTTAGCTAGTCTAGAACTACGAAGGTGTACATTTAAGTTGAGTTGAGTTATTAAATTTGGTTTCCTGCTTCTAAGTTACTGCTACACGTAGAACTAAATACGTTGCAAGTTCAGAAAATGAAGTGATTCTGATGCATGGATTTTCTAGACGACACGATTCGGAAATCAATGGCTAAGAGCTATTACAATAAGTATACTGTAAGGTAGATCTCAGAATATTCTTAAATTTTAAATCTAAAAACTAGAGCTCTAGTAACTAGTATTTGCCATATATTCTGAAAAACTCAGTTTATATACTTGCAGATAGATTAAATTCATTGCATTGTCGTCATAATTGCGTAAACATTGAATGATCATTCGATTCGAACTATTAAAATTTTTAAATTGAAAGCTTAGAAAATCTAGGGTTTGGAAGCTTAACTGTATTAATTATTAGTTATATATATTATAAGCTCGTTCAATCTGTGCACAAAGCTATAGCTGATTGTGCTCGGTTAACTTTATTTATTAAGGGTATAAAAGAGCAATAGACTAAAAGCACCAAAATGCTCAAAATTCAAGCGAGATTTTTCTATTTAATCATGTGCTCTAATTATTATATTTAAGGCTACGCACATATATATATATAACTTCTAGATCAGGTAAATTTTTGTCATTAGAAACTATATATCTATACATCGAAACTCTTTTAAAATAACTAACTCAATAGAGCTTCAACTACTTAAACTTTACAACCTAATCAATGTAAATTCTTTGACAATATTTTTAACTATCATACCATCACCTATTTTAAAGCTATTTGTGCTTATTTTCTCAGTGATATGCGGAAATATACACAATATTTCATCTCCATTACGGCATTAATTTTCAATTCATAGCACGTGTATAGATTTCATGTGTACTAGCTAATTATTACAGTTATAAACCTACTGTTGTATCAAATTTAACAGCAACAGCTGATAAATTTCAAAAGCGTTTTCAATAGCTTGACTGTAAAATCCTTCACAGAACGTTGTTAATTATATATTACGTACGTGACACTTGTGAATTATTTTTAGTGTTATATATAAGGTATTCAGCTTTCATAAAATGCTCAGTGATCATCTTTAGACTGAATTTGGATATCTATCTCAATTAAGTCAAGGCCATGCGTTCCATTCAATTGTATTATACATTTTTAATCTGCAATAATATATAAACACCAAATTTAGGTGTATTTTCAATAGATATAATATTAAAAATCATATAGTGAGGGATCAATTCATACTAATAAAGATTCAACCTGATAAAAATGATATTTACTTAGGTTTATATGAATAAAAATTAGCTAATTTCTAGTTAGAGCTGTATATCACCAGCTTCTTTGAATTATATAATATCCTAGTTTATTTGTATTTTGATGAGCTAAGTCTCAATGAATAAGCAATTCTCTGGATATATATCCGTTGCCTAATTTTTTTATGGATATTGCTAATCATTAAATACATACATATACGGTAATAGTAGGATATGGATAAGAACATACGAATAAACACGAAATCCACTTACTCTGGGGAAATCTAGAGCAAATCTACTGGTAGGGCTCGAAATTTTTGGAATCAAAATCTGAAACATGGTTACCCTGGATTTTTTCTCCCGTTCAAGCTGCCTAAAAATAAGGTAATAAAAGGGAAAATAAATACTGAAGTATGGTTGTAAAGGTTAATATACTTTTGTATAGAAAGTGTGATATAAAAAGTGGTTATTATTATTTATTTATTCTATTTATTTTTATTTATTTTTTATTTAATATTTATATATATATAGTTGTTTTGGTTTTTTTAATAAATTTTTTTTTTCAACTTAAAAAACGTTTTATCTACTTCTTTAATATATCGCTATCCTAGGTTGACTTGGCTTGTATATGAACATATTAAACTATGAGTTTTATGTAGTTATTCTGAGTTTTCCAACGGTCAGGTTGAAGAAATTCTGTAAACAGATTTGTACAATATAAACTTCTTGGGCGTATGTCTCGGATACAATACGTACAACGTACGTACAAGTTGTACAAGTTGTACAGTCAGAGCCTTAAATCTAAATTGATAATTAATCGATACCAAATATATAAATATTTAAATTTAATTTCTTAAGGGGTGATCGTCGCTACACTAATTCGTCAGCCTTATATTATATACTAAACAATTGACTCAGAAGTTCTTTTTTTTTTAAAAAAAAAAGTCCAAATATTAGAATCTTCATAATACATCCAACCAAAAGTTAACAATTGTTCAAAGGTGCTAGCTACTCTGTAAAAATATGGAGTCTAGGCTGGTCGATTAAAGCTTTCAGATATCCGTGTAGAATTTTACAATTTGATTAAAAGAACTCAAATTGTACCACAAGGTAAAACATAATACGAGCAACGTCAAACCAATCTTTAATTTAATGATGTATGGATCATGCCTTGTAGTGAAAACGCGCTATATATATAATGTGCACATCATCGCCAACACATAAACTTGCATGAAGAGATGGCGCATTATGCCTGGTAGACATAGCATTTGAATATTTGAGTCAAACTACGACGCTAAGACTTTTTTATTGAAAATTTCTAGCTAGTATGTACTATTATAGGTATTAATAACTAACAAAGTAATTAATTACTGTTTAGCACCTTAAGAAGCTCCATTTGAGTATGTACTATATTCCATATTGTCTTATTTAAACTAGTTTGAGTTATTTCATAATGACACCCACCTCAAAACGCGTGACACGATAATTTAATACAAGCCCAAAACAAATTACAACTCATTATATCCCTGGACATCAGAAACCACTGATTAAGTCATAAATAACTTGTACTACTTCAACCTTTAGGAGATAAGATAAAATATATTCAAAAACATAATAATAGACTATCTAAATATTATAAATAATATTTTAAATTTATTTACCAAAAACTTCATTTTCTGGAGCTTCAGATGGGTCACCTTCAGCAGTAACATAAGCATTACATAACCCACCATCAACTTTTAGATCAAAAGCAGTGACACTAGAACTTAACTTTTCATTAGCTAAAAACAAAACAGAACCTGCAATTTCAATTGGATTAGAAAATCTACCCATTGGTAAATGAATTTGTCTTCTATTTCGTTTTTCTTCACTATCTAAAAATGCTTGTAATAAAGGAGTATTTAAAGGAGCTGGTGAAACAGTATTAACTCTAATACCATGTTTAGCATAGCAAACAGCAGCTTCTCTTGATAATCCAATAACAGCAGCTTTACTAGCAGCATAAGCAATATTTGGAGTTGCTGAACCCATAGTTGCAACAAATGAAGCAGTATTAATAATTGAACCTTTAATTTTATTATTTAACATTGATTGAATTGCATGCTTAGTACCATAAGTAACACCTTTAATATTAACATCAAAAGTTAAATCCCAAGTAGCATCAGTAGTAGTTAAAATATCACCGTCATCTTTATGCATAATACCAGCATTATTAAAAATAACATGAACACCACCCCATGATTCTAATTCATCAACACATGCTTTAACATCATTTTCTTTTGTAACATCAGTAACTTTTGATTCAATTTTTTGTGAATCTGATACTTTATATTTTTTTACAGTTTCTAATGATTCATTTAAAGTTTTTTCATTCAAATCTGCCATTAAAACATTGGCACCTTCTTTAACAAATAAAATACAGGTTTCAATACCAATACCACCTGCTGCACCAGTAATGATACAGTTTTTACCATCTAATTGACCCATTGTTGTTATAATTTTGTGCGTGTAAAATTGGAAAGTTTATCGATCTTATTTCAAAATATGGAAAAGAAATGAAAAAGAAGAGAAAAGTTGTGTTGGCTGGTAAATAAATAAATTTCTCCACAATATCCAATATAAACACAACCTCCCAACTTTACACTGTTTGGGTAATTCGTAGTACTAGTGATGGAATATTCACGCATAATGCGGGGCATTACAATTAACTACCTACAGCTACCTAAAGCTATCCAGTCTTCAGGCCATCCTCAGGATTGTAGACTACGTAAATTTATCTATCATTCTGTATTATCTACCACTGGCACTGCCATGGCCCAATTTAAATTTCAATTTTAAATATTATGGCATTAAGTTGTGGCAATCTGGCCGTCAAGCCCCACTTAGTAGCTTCCTATCTGCTCCTACAATATATATGCATCGCGGTTTATCCGATGGTCTATACTCAAAAAAAGTTCTTAAGCTTTAATAAGCCTGTAAAATTTCGCGATCAATTTCCAGTCTAGCTAGAATAAGTTCAAGAATTTCACGATTCAATCAGACCCGAAGTACAACTTGTATGTTAATTAAATTATGATCCCTAGGCAGCTGAAGCTGGCCAATTATATTCTATTATTATTCACTCAAATTAATTATAAGTAAGGTTAATAGCCAATGAGGCTGGATTGCGTTGAAATTTTAGTGAAAAACAGCCATGGCATTAATTGGGAACATTGCAATGGCCAATCCAGATGCCATGGCAGCTGTGCTCTATTGTTCATTTACATGCATAATGACCTTACGATCGAGCTGCTTAAATTGTAGATCTAATGCTATTATTCATTCTATAAATATCCACATGGTTATTAAGGAACACCTATTCCGATGGTAATAGCAGGTAAGGCTCTGCCATGGAGTTAGTTTATTGCAGGTCATAAGTAATAGGCAAGAGATGGCATCGACCCTGCGCTGAGAATTCTTAATGATTTGTAACTTAAATGAGAATCTCATGGAATCTGGAGGTTCAACTTTATCAAATCAATATTGATCGTATTAGTCAAAGTTTAGAGCACTTAAAAGTTAGAGCCTCAGCGCCATATGTTTCTTGAGCCTGAGACCTGAGCTCTAGGCAGGGATGGACCGTGTCAAGACGCGAGATGTATACTCAATTTTCACTATTCTTAACTATATTTTCAACTAAATCCTATTACTATATGGGACTATAGGTATACCCCAAGCCTTCTCCTTATATATCTATTCAAAAGCGGTATTCCACAGAGTTGATTGGTCTATTAAGTGCTTACAATTGTACTGTTATGTTGCTCAATCAAATCAGTTATCAAAATGATCTACGGGGTCCTAACAGGATCATGAAGTGGGAAAAAAAAAATACGCTTGAAACAGTTAAGCTTTCTTTATAAGAAACCATATAAACGGCTCCACTTCGAGTTGCCCCTGTAGCTATTAATTTCAGTACAAGTGCATCACGCGCGCGCTTACGTTATGCTCAGCTTAAACAGAGTTTCAAGCAGTGTTTATGTGGGGAATTCGACTCAAAAACTCGCTTTATCCGCTTGTACAATTCTAAGCTGAGAAAGATCGATAAACACTGTAATTTTAATCACGAATCGAACTAAAATAGTCCCCCTCTTTCTACCCTTACACAACCATAGCACAAATAAAAAAACTCTAACACTAGAGTATCTAGAATACTAGTCACAAAACGATGAAATTCTCAACTATAAATGATTTGAAAGATGAATTAGCAAACGACTCGGCTATTAAAGTCGCGGGTATTGATGTTGATGGGCAATGGAGAGGTAAAATCATGAGTAAAAACAAATTTTTATCAGTTGCAGATGAAGGGTTTGGATTTTGTAGTGTTATCTTTGGATGGGATAGCCATGATTTGGTATATTCAAAAGAATTAGGTGTTAGTAATAAAGAAAATGGGTATAGAGATTTAAATGCAGTTATAGATTGGGAGAGTTTTAGAAGAATACCATGGGAAGATAATATACCATTTTTTTTAATTCGATATTTAGATTCTAATAATAATCCTATTGCACCATGTCCAAGATCTTTAATTAACACTATTAGTGATAAAATTGAAAAAGAACTAGGTGCAAAAGTTATGGCTGGTGGGGAACTAGAATTTTATAATTATAGAGAAACAAGTTCTACAGTAATAACAAAAAAGGGTCAAGATTTAAATCCTATCACCCCAGGAATGTTTGGATATTCTGTTCAAAGGCCAGCATTGAATAAAGATTATTATTATGAAATTTTAAAAACATGCCAAAATTTTGATTGTGAATTAGAAGGTTGGCATACAGAAACTGGGCCAGGGGTTTATGAAGCTGCTATTGGATATTCTTTAGCAAAAGATATGGCAGATAAAATCTTATTATTTAAATTAATTTGTAAAAGTATTGGACCTAAATATGGTATTTTACCATGTTTTATGGCAAAACCAGAATCTGGTATGCCAGGTAACTCTGGTCATATCCATATTTCATTATTAAAAGATGGTAAAAATTTGTTTTCAAGAGAATCAAAAGATGAAAATGCAAAATGGAGTGATATAGAATATTTGAGTGATTTAGGCAGATCTTTTTTAGCAGGGGTCTTAAAAGGGTTACCAGATGTTATGCCATTATTAGCACCAAACGTTAATAGTTATAAAAGATTAGTTGAAACTTTTTGGGCACCTGTTACTGTATCATGGGGGTTGGAACATCGAATTGCATCAATTAGATTAATTAGTCCAAAACAACCAAATAGTAAGAGTACAAGATTCGAAATTCGAACACCAGGCGCTGATGCAAATGCTCATTATTCAATGAGTGCTATCATGGCACTAGGGTTGATGGGAATTAAAGAAAATTTACAATTAGATATCCCACCAATGGGGAATGATTTAGATGAATCTTCAATGAATCAATTTGAAAAATTACCAAAAAATTTATATGATGCAACTGTGAGATTTCATAAAAAAGATAGTCTAGCAAGAAAAGTTTTGGGAGATAGTTTTGTTGATCATTTTGCTGGTACAAGATTCGAAGAATTACGATTATTTAACGAAACTGTTACTGGATGGGAAGTTCAAAGATACATAGAAACAGTATAATCTTTTTTTTTTTTTTTTTTTTTCAAACAATAATAAATATATTAATACAAATAGAATTATAAAGTTGAAATGACCTATTCTTTTAATGTATGGATTTCATCTGCCCATTTAGCTCTGTCGTTAACATGAACACCAGCACTTGGTTTATGCTTTTGCCATTCATCACCTTCAAAAATAGCTGAAGGTCTTACAACTGTAACATCACCATCTTTTGCCATTGGAACATGATATAAAACAGTTGAACAATCTCCACAAAACCAATAAATTCCTGGTTTACCTGAATCAGTTTTTGTGTTTACCCAAGAATGCAACTTCTTTTGATCATCAGTTGTGTCAACATTTTCAGTTTTATAAACCCAATCTAAATGTCCAATACTTGATGATAATCTTCTACAAACTGAACAGAAACAGATTGCTGATAATTCTGGATCACCTTTTAAGGTAACCTTAACTGCACCGCAGACACATGAACCGCTTGATGTACTCATTTTTTTTTCTTCTTAATTGATATGTTAGTGTATAATATAAAATGAAAAAAAATCAATTGTGGATTTTGTCCTATATTTATAGCTAAACAAAGAGAAAAATAGAGAAAAAAAAAAAAAAAAAAAAAACAGCAACAGCAATTTATTTGTGGTGGCTAGTGCGTGGATGTGCTGTGAAACATTTTGCGCACTCAGCTTAGTCTTTACTAGTGCTTGAACTCGGTATCTCAATCAAGTTGCATCGATCCAAATTCTTATTTTTCCAGCGCCAGCCAGCGCGTTGTTTTTTTTGTTGATACATATATAAAAAATAGCGCTGAAACTTTTTTAAATTCAAGCAGTGTGTTGTGTAAAAAGCCCGTGAAAGCTTTGATTAAGCATGATGTAATTTTTCTGTGTCTTTTTAATCGAGGAATGCAGTAGTATTGAGATTTCGAATTTTGCCATCTGATGTAATGGATGCAATCATGATACGCATCACCGTGCAGCGGCGTGCGGCTCAAAATTGCAATCCACAACGATATCTGATATGGGATGGATTTGGTTTAACACTTTTTTCCACATCTGAATTAATGGAATTGGTGTTACTTTACTTATATATATGGATTAAACTCCTTAGGTATATTCAATTGATGTAGGAGTATACAATATATCAATGGATGGTACCGTGATAGCGTTGTAGAAAAAGGATATCTTCGGTAGCAGATCTATAGATCAATTGATCTTGACCGATCTCGAGATCCAATGTCTATATTTTATAATACCAGTTGTACCATGATACCCGAGGCTTAAATTTAATTACTCATTTATTTATAAATCTATGCTAGAATCGATTTACTTAGTATAAACCGGTCAGATGTTCTAGGCTAAAGTGCTAATTTATTATTGCACAAACTCTTATTTTTAAAGTATACAGTAAATGCTCTAATTTACCTATAGGGCAAAGTCAATGATCTCTTTTCACTATCAAGTACAACTTTGAATTCACCAACCCACTATAGATATATATAAATCAAAAATATTAGGTAGTGCTACACGTTGCAATCAAGTAAGCACAAAGTATTCAGCTAACCAATTTGAAAAGTTCAGGGTAAAGGGATATCTATTGCTATATTTACCAATTACAAATACCAGTTCGATTAGAAGGATGTAACATGTTAAATTTTGCTATGACGCTCAAAAGAAAAAAAAAATCTTTCCGAGCAGTACCGTGTCTAGCAAATTGTTTTAGTTCTCATCCGTCCATCCATCTCTACGGCAATTTAAATTGAGCCCAAGTATCATCACTATAGTTATACTTTAATCCACCCCATGTGCACCAGTTTACAAAGCTTTCAAAAATCGGTTATCTTAGATCAACTGTAAAACACAGATTTTTTAGTACAGTGGTTATATCAAAGGTGAGCCATAGGTCGGTACAATTAATGCTGATTTGCTCTCACTTTATTATAAGTATCCATGATATTGAAAGTAATGGTATTGTAATCAATCATGATTGTATCGATAGATGATGACAAATATTAGTTGTGTTGCCAAAAGCTTGAAGCGTCCATGTCCATTTCTTCATGAGATGGTAACATTTCTGTAAAAATAATATCAAATGTGTTCCTACAGATAAAATAACACTACGATGTCGACCATCGAGTTCATATTTGAGCAATAGTATACTGTACAATAGCTGAACTTCCTCATTTACTGAGACCTACTTTAATTAGTTGATGTGTCTAGTGGATTATTATTAAACAGTAAGCGATTGATCGTGTTGATTTGTTAACATTTTATCAGAAGTAAAAAAAAAAAAAATTTCAAAATTGTATATAGCATGCGGTCACATAATGTTGATAATTTGGAAACGTAAATTTACAAGTGGTACATTAAACATAAAATAAATATATTAATAATTATTAAAAGAAAAAAACAATTCATTACATAAAACAAAAACAACGTCCAAAAGTATCACACAAAAGAACAAAACTATTCATTTTCTTTTTCATTATCATTATCAACAACAACCACTTCCTCTTTCTCAACAACAATATCATTATCCGTTCCATTCTCTTCCTTTTCATCATGTTTCTTTGCAGTAATGTTCTCTTCATCTTCGTCGTTTTCACCAGCAGCAGCAGTAGAAGTATTATTATTAGTAGATTCAGGTGGAGTTGGAGGTGTACCTCTTAGTTTCAACTGTTGAGCTTTTCTTGCTCTTCTTTCAGCCAATCTATTACTAGAACTTATACTACCTCTCTTAGAACTTGAATATTCTGTATTACCACTTCTTAACTCTTCTAATAATTTTCTTGCTCTTCCACCAACATCTTCATCTTCTTCGTCTTTCTTCTCCTCCTTTTTGTCATCTTTAACTGCATCTTTTGGCTCATCTTTTGGTTCATCATTATTATCTTTATTTAATTCGTTAGTATCATTATTAGCATTAGTAATTGTGTTAGTATTGGTATTATTATCAGTATTAGTATAGAAATTTGGAGTTAACAAATCTGGGTCTTCATTATTATCATGAGAATTTGGCATTTGTAATTCATCCATTGATTTATAAGGTTTATGGGTCTTTTTTGGTGATTCAACAATATCAGCAGCTGGTTGTAATCCATTAACACTATGAGGACTTGTTGGTACATCATCTTCATTAATCTCCTCACCATTTTGAATTGCAACAACTTCATGATTTGAACTACTTAATAATCTTCGATGTTCAGCCATATTTCTTCTTGCTGCTGCTCTTCGTCTTGCACTTCTTGCATCTCCAGTTGGACCAGCAGCCTTTAATTTTTCTAATAAATTGTCCATAACTGATGAACTTGTTGCAGGACTTGCTGTTGGTTGTGGAATTGTTGGTTGTTCTGGATTTTGCAATACTGATGATTTTTTAGGTTGTTCAACCATTCTCTTTCTAGCTGCATAAGCTCGTTCTTCTGCTTCTCGCTGTAAATTTTCATTTTTAGCTCTTTGAAATTCCGTAACAAAGAATGCCAACTTACTAAAGAATGAACCTGCTGCTGCACTATCATTTGGATCTTCACCAAAATATTTCATTAATTTGGTGAATTCAGCCATTGTTGTCTTTAATTGATCACCCAAATATTCTCTCTTTTGTCTAGCTTCTGGTAATTGTGATAATACAACAGTTAAAACTTCATCTTTTGGATGGAATTTTGTTGGATCACTTAAATTACCCAAATCAATTGATGTTTGAACATTTTTAATTGTATTCATAAATTCCTCACAATCACTCTTTAATTGTTCAACACTTAATTTAGATACTGTAATAGCATCTTTTAAATCATCACAAAAACCTTCCAAATGTGGGAAACTAGTTCGAACAATTTTTTCAACATAATGTAAAAATGTCATTGTATTTTTATCATCTTTAGTGAAGACTAATCGTTGTAATGTACCCAATTTGAACCCATTAGCTTGCTTATTACTATCATTCATATAATTACCAACTGCCAAAATAATTTCCAAAATATCTTTCAAATGTTTAGATTCTCGAACTTTTTCACATGCTTGATCTACTTGTCTTAATTTTGCAACCAAATCATTATAATCTTTTTGATAAGTCATAATCATCATTAATGCTCGAATTCTACCATTCCAATAATGATTCAATTCATAAACAGTTTTTAAATAAATAAAATCAGCTCTTGCCAATTCATTTGGATCTTTTTCTGGATTTTCTCTCGATTGTTCATCTCTTGTATAATCAATAGAATATGGTTGGAAATTTTTGGCCATATTAATTGATACTTCAGTTAATTCCGGTCTTGAAAAGAATTCCAAAATATTCATATTTTCCAAAATATCATCACTACACATCAAAATTTTGATAACCAATTCTTCTGGTAATAAAGTATTAAATGCATGTAAATTGATACCAAATTGTTGTGAAACATCTCTTGCCAAAAATGATACTTTTTCTTCTTCTTGTTTTTTCTTTTTACCCATGAATTTTTTGATTTCTTTAGCTGCAAAAATTCTTTCAACTTCTTCAAATACACCTTTTTTATGTAATTCATCTGCAATTGTAGCTTCATTTTCTGCCCAAACAGTATGATCAACAGTATCCAATTTTTCCCAATGCATTTGTTTTAATTTTCTTTTTGGTCGAATACCTAAAGTAAATTGTGGTGAACCTGGCATCATTGGTGTACCTGGAGATGATCTATATGAGCCTGGCATTGGTAAAGGTGGTGCAGATGGGATTGGTGTACCTGGTATTGATTTTGCACCTGGAGTACCTGGAGGAGGAGGTGGTGGTGGTGGAGGAGGTGGTGGCGGTCCATTGAACCCTGGTGGTGGTGGTGGAGGAGGTGGTGGTGGTGGTCCATTGAAGCCTGGAGGAGGAGGTGGTGGAGGTGGAGGAGGAGGACCATTAAATCCAGGAGGTGGTGGTGGCGGCGGCGGTGGTGGTCCACCAGTGAAACCTAATGCTTCAGCAGTAGAAGTTCCAGCAGGTGGTGGAGGTGGAGGTGGAGGTGGTGGCCCACCAGTGAATCCCAATGATTTCTGATCTTCTGCATTAATAGGTGTATTGTTATTATCCATTGGTAGATCTTTCTCATCTTCTTTAGTAGTTTCAACTTTTTCAACTTGAATTTCATCATCATCATCATCATTATCATCTGGAGCTCTATATTTGGAAACTTTTCTTTCAATTTCTTCCAAATAAGGTAATGAAGATTTTTGTTGATGATGAGATATTTTTCTTTCATCATCAGTACCACCAACAACTTGAACAGGTTCTTTAGTTTCATCAACTGGTTTATGAACTTTACCTAATGCAACCAATTTAGCTCTTTCAGTTGTAACAGGTTTATATTCACTCAAATCTGGTGAATTATTACCATCATCTTCTTCGGCTTTAGTAAATTCGCCTTCATCAACTTCAGGAGTTTCGGGTAATGGAGTTGATAATTTTTTAGATTTTGAACTTTTTGATGCAATTCTTGCAGTTCTTCTTCGTTGTTTAACTACATTAATTTTATTACCACTATTCTTTTTAGTAGTCTTTTGTTCTTCATTTTCATCATCCAATTGTAAATCATGAATTGCTTGATTACCAAATTGTTGTAATTCTTGTAATCGTTTCATTCTTAGTAACCGTTGCTCGTATAAATCTTTTCTAGTTGATTCAGGTAGTTTACTTGCAAATTCATCAATCTTATTATCATCTTCATCTTCTTCTTCATCTTCATCAAAATCAAATACTTCCAATTCTCTTGCTTGTAATTGTAACGATTCCATTTTATCTCTCAATTCTCTTAATCTTGGACTTGGTTCTACTTCCCATGCTCTACCTTCTAATTTATATTCAGTCTTTTTTCTTGCTAGTTGAGCTTCTAATTTTGATGCTAATTTTTCTCTATCAATGATACCATCATTATTTAGATTTGTTGATCCAGCTTGTTCATTTGCATTCTCTTTTTCTTTCAACATCATATATAATTCACGGATTTCTAATTCTTGATTTTGTAATTCAACTACATGACTTTGTTGAATCGAATCCAAATCATTTTGTAAATTTTCATTGATTCTTCTTTGTAATTTTAACATTTCAGTTTGTTCATCTAATTGTTTTTGTAATTTACCAACCATGCCATCAGCTCCCAAATTAACTAATTGTTGCATTCGATCTCTATCAGCTTTAGCTTCCATAACCAATTTAGCAGCTTCTTTAGCTTCTAAATGAGCTCTTCTTGCTTGATCATCAGTTTGTAATCTATCAAGAATTGTTTGAACTGAAAAATTCAAAATATTACTCAAATCATTATCAGGACTAATTCTATCCATAACAACATGGGACATTAAAGCATCAACTAATTGAAACATTCTTGCACCTTCATCAGATGGATCTTCTCGAACCAATAAGAAATGTTGCATTGCACTTAGGAAATATCCTTCAGCACTAGTTCCTTTTACTCTACCCCAAATTTCAAGAACAATTTCATTTGGATCATCCATATTTTTAATATCTTCTTCTCTTTCAATATTTAATAAATCTTCATAATCCATTGCAGCTGCTTCATCATATTTTCGAATTTGTTCATTGATATGATCATAATTAAATGATTGCATTTTAGCAGCAATTCTTGGTAAACCTGATGCTTTTAATTGAGATCTTAAATGTACTCGAACTTTCAAATCTGGTGAACCTTGAACAATAACATTAACTAAAAATAATGTAGCTAAAGCATATTCCATTAATAATGATTCCATACCAACCCCACCAGTTCGATATTCTTCACTTGCACCAACCATTGAACCTAATTTACCTCTACCATCTAAAGTTTGTTCAACTATTCTCATCCAAGCTTCAAATCTACCAATATCCCCCATATGACCTTTCATATGATCTAGTGCACTCAAAACTTGGCCATGACCAACTGGCTCCTGCCAATGGGCTAAAAATGTCAAGACATCAGTAACCAATTTTCTGGTTGTCAATCTTGGTGAAACTAATGATCGAACTAATGCAGGTACACATTTTGTTGTTTGAATAGCATGATCTGCACCATCTTTTAAATTTAACAAAGCTTTCAAACATTTGGCTAAATCATATTCTCTATCCAATGATTCTTCTGTCCATGAACTTCTATTATTAATATGAGATAAAACTGTTGATAGTGCTACTTGACCTTGTGCATCAATAAACTTTTGAACCCATCCTACCGGTTCTGTTCTTAATGAAACCCATAAATTCCCCAGTTGTTTGGTTGATATTGAATTATCCATTAATTTTCGAACATACCATTCTGGGGTATTTTCATCAGTCTTTGTAGCTTGTGATCGTTTCTTTTCATTTTGATATTCAGTTAATGCATCTTGATGAATTAGCATCCATTTTTTACTAATTGGATATGCTAACATTTGTTTTTTTGCAGTTTCAGGTAAACTTTTGAAATCTCTTTTATTCTATTATTTGTTAGTTTTTTTTTCTCCTCTAGTAGTACATACCATTAATTCCAAAAACATTTGTTCCACTACACTATCACTTTTTGGTCGTTCTAGGTTGAATTCTCTAGACTGATTAATACTTTGCCTTGATTTATCTTCATCTATTGAATAACTTGACCTTCTTGAACTATCAGAAGTATTTTCAATACTTTTACTTTTTCTATGCGAGCTTTTCGAACTATGATTATTTGATTTATTTGACCCTAATGAATGTATTGATTGTTGATCTGGTTGTCTATAAGTATTACTTTTCGGATCGAATCTTGATTCATATTGACTAATACGTATATCAGGTTTTTCATTATTCGGTGGTGGTGGTGGTGGTGGCTGACTGGTATGATGATTATGCTGCTGCTGAAGTTGTTGTTGTTGTAACTGTTGTTGTTGAATTTGTTGATACTGCTGCTGTAACGGTTCATCGTCTAGTTTAGCAGGAAATCTATTTGGTGGGTTATGCATTCGATGGGCTGGTAAAGGAGGAATAGGACCAGATATTAACGTAGTAGGAGCAAAAGAACTATGATGATGAGGATTCCTAACATCATGTCGTTTTGAAGTTTCACCACTAGCAGGTAAATAATTTACAGTAATTGGAGTCTTTGATTTTGATGACATTGATTCATAAGACATTGATATAGTTGGAGATGCAGGTATTGTATTAGTACTCATAGTAGAATCGCGTGCATTATTGCTATTATTATTATTAAATTCTATTGATCGTTTGCTGGATAATTTTTTAAATGATAACTTGCTTGCTGTACTTGATACTGAAGTTGATCTAGTTGGAGATATATTATTCAGGGCCAAGTCCTGGTGTGGAGGACTACGTGGCAATGGCCGATGTTTATCAGAATCATGGCCACTACTACCTCCTGACCCGTTTCTCATTGTACCTTTTTATTGTTGAGTTGGGTTTCGTACTAATGGAATGTGGTATTTTGTAGAATATTTTTGGCGTTGTGTGGAGGTACTAAATGTTTCGTCAACTTTATTGTTTTTGTGAATGACAAAAAAAAAAAAATATTAAAAAAAAACAGGAATTATTCTTTTTCTTGGGGGAGGGAAAAAAAAAAAAAGACTGAGGTAAAAAAAAAAAAAAAAATTTAGTGCATGCTAAGATTTCACGCGATACCAATAAATCTAGGCTGGGACGAGTTAAAGCAGCACTACCAAAATTATCCATCAAAATACACCTTAAAAGCTACTTTGAATTTTGAAGGATTGTATCATCAAATGTTTAAATTTATGTGAGAATCTATGGTATTATTAATAATGGTTGGTGAACCTTTTTTCATTCATGATACTTAGTAATCATAATATGATAAACTATTGCAATGATCAAGCTCGAAAAAAGTTTAGTCATATTTAGATGGTAGAACTATAAAATGATTCTTTAAGAAGTGCAGAAAAATGGTTTTGATACATCGGGTAAGCCAGCCTTTTGATCACTTAAAATTTGAAAATTTTAAAAAATCGCTTTGAAACTTTAAAAGCAGTCGATCGATGAATTTACCACTATCAAATCAGTGCACCATGGTAATGATCACAGTATTAAGGATCATAATTTGATATTTTTCTCCAATTGATAATAGCCCCCCTCAAAAGTCTTAGCATATAATAGTTTATCCCAAATTTATGATGCATGGTTTCAAGTGTCAAAAAGATCCCGGTAAATGCACGATTTAGTTTATAGATTAGACTTTTGTCAATATAAAGTTTCAAACTGTATAAACGTTGCAACCTTTTGGTTAAGGTATCATGGATAATTCATCTTCCATTCATTCTATTTGAAAATTTCTGAAGATCTACCTGTCCATCTAATGTACATGTTGTACATTTGGCATATCTCAAACATTTGCAAATGAGTGCTCTTCCTTTTTAACAATGACCACACTTGTTCATTTAGAAAACCCAATCGGTTGAATCACTCCATATGGGGGGAGGCAAAAACTATTGCAAAGAAAAGGGGGGGGTGTGTTAATTACGTAAGCCCTGCTAAAAGCTGAGCTGAGCCGACGTGTTTAAAAATAGCAATTTCAAAGAAAAAATGGAATACCTCAAGCACTACTAATGAGAAACGCGCACCCCTGAAAAAGTTTTTGATTTTTTTGGCATAAGAGGAAAAAACTAAGTTAAGGGTGATCAAAATTGTTTCAAATTGTGTCTAACAAAAAGACGCATCCAAATCTTCAATGGTTTCTTTATGAGCTACAGTATTAATGGTAATATATAGCAGTACCATACTGCACAGTGTGTATAATAAAACAATTCAATACAAATTTTAAATCGCTATCAATAATATCTCAATAAATTATGCTACAAAGTTTTTATAATAATATGTACCCATATATTAAGATTTATGCACAGTACTTTTTTATGAATTCGTGTGCGGCTCATAGACTATAATAAATAATAATTTATGAACTTGTTGATGTAGAATCCTTTGAAATATTTGCATTCTTTTTCTTGTTAGCATTATTCTTGTTTTTATTTTTATTTTTATTTTTCCCATTTTTATCAAGATTACTATTACTAACACCTTTTCTGGAATACTTTCTTGGATCTTTTCTACTCAATTTATCCTTATTTCTTTCACCTGCACCACCTTCCCAAAATTCAGTGTGCTTAGCTTCAAATGCATGCCGACAATAAACACAAACAGGACCAAAATTCTGCTCTCTACTACATTTACCACAAATCATTCGATGAGCCCGTTCATTTGGGTGATCAATTTTTTCATCATGACATTTATCGCATGGGTATACTTTGCCACAACAAGAAAATCTAAACCATCTAGTAGATTTTTTATAATGTGAACATGCTCCTTCTTCTGGTAATGGTTTCCCACCAACAATCCCCAATGATTGTTTTGGTTGCTTTTTAACTTTTAATTTTAATCCAGTTTCATTCATTGAGTTTTCTGTTAATACATCAAATCGATATTCTGCAATGAACATTTTCATTCTAGCATGACATTCTCGACAATTTGCAAAACATGGTTTACCAATATCCATTTTTTTGAACGGTGTAGCCAATGTGGTAGAACATCTTTCACATGTTGGTAAAAATGATGACGGTAACATTTCAAATGGTGTACATTGACTAAAATCTAATAACCCAACACGATTATTTGCTTGATGAATAATATCTTTTCTAAATGATGCAGCTAATGTATGATTGCATTTAGAACATGCAACACCTTGAGCCTTTGATTCTCTACCATAAGGTGCACTAACCAAATTTAACATGTCATTCTGAGTTTTGCATCTTGAACATTGTACAACAATATTTAAAGAATTACACTCTAAGAATCCAATATTGCTTAAATCTAATTTTGGCAAGACTAATGCAGTACCTCTTAAATCTAAAGGTGGCATTTCAAAATTATCCTTATTTTTTTCATCTTCTTCATTTTTTGGTTCTATTTTTTCACTTTCATCATTATCATTTTCTAAAAGAACAGGTTTAACCTTTTTATCATTAATCATATGTCCTTTTTCTAAAATTTTCTCATGAACTTTTTCTTCTACTTTTTCTTGTTCTTGCTCAGGTTCTTTCTCAATTTCAGGTTCGGGTTCAATCCACATTGTAGTTGATAGCATTAATTTTTCAATTTGTGTTGATAAATAATTAATCAATGCAATTAAGCTCCATCTTTTTGAGCTTTTTGCATGGTTGTTGAAATTAGTTTCAATATTTCTAGCTGTAATATCATTAACTGATGGTATACTAATACTAACTGGTGATATATTATAATCGATTGGTACAAATAATAAAGCTCTAAATTCAATTAAATCATCAGGTATAATTTCTGAACTTGGTGGTGTTATAACAACTGAAAATGTTGATCCATCATCTTTTTTATTGAATAATGTAGCTCGAACCCGATGTTGTAACATTTCAATCTGTCGAATCCTTTCTTCTTTAATATGATTAGGTATAAATACTCTTGATGGTTTTGTTTGTGCCTTTGGTTTTTGTTGTACAGGTTTTTTCTCTTTCTTTTTATTATTATTATTTTCGTTATCACTTTGAGGATTTTTCTTTTGATTTTGATTTTCATTTTCATTTTTTCGATGTCTAACCAATTTCACAGTTTCTTGTTTTTCTCTACTTAAAAAACTCTCCAAATTTTTATCTAACTGAACAGTCAAATTCATTAAATTTAACTTCCCCAATTTTTCTTGGGCCATTTTTCTAAATCCTGATTCAACATTTGCTGCAAATCCTCTTGGAATATCAGTATTATTAACAGAAATATATGGATAACTTGTGGGATAATCTTTTGGTACAAATAATGTAAAATCTAATTCTGCAATATCAAAAGGAAAATCTGGATCACTTGGTTGTAATTTAATACCGTATGCTAGTTGATTATCTGATTCAATCAATTTGGGGTATCCTTTTTTAAGTTGATTAATCTCAAATTGGCGTTTACCAAGTTTATCTTGGCCTTGTGGTTGTGGTTTTGCTACCGGTTTTCTGTTCTTATTGTAAAACCTTCTTCTGTTATTGTTATTCTGTCTATTACCATTGTTGTTGTTAGCTGAAGAGGTCGAGCTCTCAGCTTGGTTGTTAGCATTCTCGGTCATAGTTGTTGCTATGGATCAAATTTTTTTGTACGAGTATTTTGGAAATACTTTGATATATGAGTGCTGAGAAAAAAAAAAAAAAAAAAAAATTGTCGGTCCGATCGTTATCTTAAATAGAGTTAAATGTGCGATGAGGTAAATTTTTACTACATGTCTGTGGTGAGTGGTGCTGCGTCATCAGTAGTAATACTCCACACACATTAACATTTCGATGTTCCAGGAATCATCATCATATATCACTTTTACACTTTCACATCAAGTTCATTGTAGAATTTTGACAGATTTTCTACTGTAGTATTGATAAATGGCTTGTGCAGATTTATTTAATCAAGGATGATGACTCCAAATGTTATGTAAAAGTATACAATATACCGGTAGTTATAGTTAAGTATTAATATACTTATTTATAACCGCCTGGACACGATGCGTATACAATATATCGCTTGTATAGAATTACAAGCCACAAAAGTATACTGAATTTGAGCCATCAATACCGAAATGAAGCAATTGTGGCTAAAATATTGATCTTGAGATCTACAAATGGGTTGTTGGCTCAAAATTAATATTACACAAGCAATGGCAGTTTTAAATAAAGCTGGAGTAAAACCTAATAAGATTGTAGGAGGATTAGCAAATTATGGAAGTTCTTTTAAACTTGCAGATTCTTCTTTGAAAGAAGTAGGATGTGCATCTACAGTGCCCCAATCTGGAGCTATAAGCGGTAATGGAACTATAGGCTCTCATGAACTATGTAGATTAGCTATAGTACTGTTACCTTTGTATAGGAGAACTTGGGCGATAATGAGAAGTGATAACCTATAGCTAGCATATATATTGAAAATTCGCAATATGTACGTATACTATAGATGTGGTTTGAGTTAACTCTCTTCAGTTTAGTGTACATATATATATAGATTATACCTAGGTATAGAATCTAAATATATATAGCGTATAAAGGATCAAAACTAGTTGACTAAATTGATTGCAATGATCATATATAGTTAATTTCACGGCACATCTACTGTGCATACTACGTCCATATGTATATATACTTGGAAAATCGTTAAAAGGGTCTCGTTCAATTGTTTAAAATAAATATATATACACGCAATTCACTGGACAAAATCTTGACGAATGCTACAATCACTCATAGCTTATAATAAAAACTCAACTATTATAAGTGAAAAATCACAACTTGTATATGTTAAATCTTAAGTTAAATCACTGAGTTTTTGCTCAATATTTGAAGCTGATCCCTGATATAATTTAAAAAGTACAATTTACTGTTTAGGCCGGGATTTGGAAGTTTAGATATGAATTTAAGTGTATAATCTGGAGATACGAGCTCAAGCCCCAACACATCAAAGCTGATCTATATATATATATTACAATCATGATACATGGGTGATCCACTATATATATATATATACCAACTTGAAAGTTATTATTCTAAATTTTTGGTGATTTTGATCATCGATCATGAATGAATTAATTAATGTTTGAATTGATTTTTGACATATATATGCTTGATATATTCATGGATATATATATTTATATATAACGTGTACGTTTTAAGCTAGTCTTTATGTGATCAATCTATTTAAGCTTGAATATATAACAATCCTAGGTGAGCTTCGCTTTTACCACACCGCTTAGTCGTTAATAATATACCATTATTCTCAACATCAATACTTCGGTCTCTCTGGGGTGCCCATATTATAGAAAAGTACGTACTGGGAAGATGCTAGTTTATCACATCTATCCTAAGTGACTTCATTTATCCAAGTTTGAGTAGTGACTCTGATTGTTTATATAAGACATGATATCGATCAATATAGCATACTTCTGGTTATATCGGTTATTCTAATGGACTTTATGTAGTAAAGCTCTCGAGATCTCAGGCGCTATCAATATTTTAAAAGATATCGATAGGCTATGGTGGCACATTTTAACAATATATAGTCCAAACTATAGTAATTTGAAATTTATTATACAGAATTTTCAAATTGTCCGAGTACGCATTACTTTTAACTGAACGTGTACATAATAAAAAATTGATCATGTATTTGATAAATGATACTTATTAACTGTAGTTGGCGAATTATAGAATCTAAAAGGCTAATTGAGGTATACAAATTTTTGGGGTCATTTGAACCGAGCAATCATTGTTGCTCAATATATTATAATGGGGCATATTAATAAGCCCGATAAGCTAATGCCAAACTTTTTAACCGTTAAAAATCACCGAGCTTACTTTGATCATGATAAGCATCATCTGGGGTAATTAAGCCTTACCTGGAACCTGACTATATCCGGATATAGACCCTTTTAAATTAATTAATAATCTACCAAGAAAATTTAAATGGCATTGGACAATAAGTTAGAATAATATGAACTTGAAACAATCAATCCTCGGCGAATGGAATATACGTGCAAGACCGCCACCGCTTATTTCTACATGATAAATTATAATTCTGGTTGGGCCATAAAAAATACAATCTACAATTGAGCATGATATACCACAAGTATGTCAATGAATTATTCAGCTCTATAATATACTAGATTAAGAAAAGTATCATTTGAAAGTGTAAAGGCTCCTCGTTTAAATTGATAAAGAATGATCAAATCAAATTTTCAACAATTATAATTCAACATGTTCGTTAATCACAAAAATTTTTACAGTGTATAGAATAATTCCGGAGAGGGAAAAAGTATAGTTTAGAATAGCATGAAATCATTGCTCATTTAAGCCGGTTTGATTCAAGCGGTAACAAATTAAGTACCGGTGGCTTAAGCTGTGATATTGCACTACTTCTTATGCATGAGAACAAAAAGATCCTCGGCAAAAAGTTACCAAACGCGCCCCGATCAAAACCCATCGTTAATGTTTAGGCGTATTTAAAATTGATTTGTAACGGCTCCCCGCAAAATTCACATTTGATTTCTTGTACTATCTAATTTTTTGTAACAGATATATAAATCTTATAATTTCCCACCCCACCTTCTTTTTGATCTCTTTTCTTTATTCTTTATCAAACACACAAATCACACACACACAATATAAAAAATGGAAAGATTAGCAAATTTATCATCTCATTTATCAGTTAATGAAACTTCATCCAAACAATCATTAGTAAACAAATCACCAGATGATGTTGTTATTGTTGCAGCTTATAGATCACCACAAACCAAAGGTGGTAAAGGTGGTTTAAGAGATATGACTTCTGGTGAAATTTTAGAACAATTATTATCAGGTTTAGTTGAACGAACTAAATTAGATCCAAAATTAATTGGTGATATCTGTGTTGGTAATGTTTTAAACCCAGGTGCTGGTGTTAATGAACATCGAGCTGCTGCTTTAGCTGCAGGTATTCCATATACTGTTCCTTTCACTGCTATTAATAGACAATGTTCATCAGGTTTAATGGCTGTTAATACTATTGCAAATCAAATTAGTGCTGGTCAAATCGATATTGGTATTGGTGCTGGTGTTGAATCAATGAGTCAAAATTATGGTCCAAAATCAGTTGCACAATTCCCAGAAAGATTCCAAAACCATCCAGAAGCAAGTAAATGTTTAATCCCAATGGGTTTTACTAGTGAAAATGTTGCAGAAAAATATCAAATTTCAAGAGAAGAACAAGATAAATTTGCTGCATCATCATATCAAAAGGCAGCAAAAGCTCAAGATGCTGGTTTATTTGATGCAGAAATTATTCCAATTAATGCAAGACAAGTTGATGATGAAGATAAAGAAACCCAAGTTTTGGTTACTAAAGATGATGGTATTAGAAGAGGTGTTACTCCAGAATCATTAGCTAAAATTAAACCAGCTTTCAAAAAGACTGGTTCTACACATGCTGGTAATGCATCACAAATTACTGATGGTGCAGCAGCAGTTTTATTAATGAGACGATCAGTTGCAGAAAAATTAGGTCAACCAATTTTAGGTAAATTTGTTCATTGTAAAGTTGTTGGTGTTCCACCAGAAACTATGGGTATGGGTTTGGGTGTTTCTATTCAAACTTTAATGGATGAATTGAAATTAACTCCAAATGATGTTGAATTATTTGAAATGAATGAAGCATTTGCATCTCAATGTTTACAATCTATTCGAGATTGTAAAATTGATGAATCTAAAGTTAATAGACAAGGTGGTGGTATTTCAATTGGTCACAGTTTGGGTTGTTCAGGTGCTAGATTGGTTGGTACCGCTTTAACTCAATTAAGAAGAGATTTTGGTCCTGGTAAATTAGGTATTGTTGGTTTATGTATTGGTGGTGGTCAAGGTGCTGCTGCTTTGATTGTTTCTGAATAAGCATACTAAAAAAAAAAATCATTTAGCATTTCTTTTAAATAATTGTGTATAATTAATAATGGTACTTCTAACATAATTATATTCTTGTTATTGTAGTTTTTTAAAAAAATTTTAGATGGAAAGTGCTAGTGTTTGATTTTGGAGAACGATTAGGTATTGTGATTATTTAAAATTTTGCATATGATTATTATGGATTAAACTAGCTTTTTCTTTGTGATGCATGTGAAAATGTCAGCAGTCGGCGCGTTTTTATAATAAGATCGATCGGTTTTCAAATCAATAGTTATATCACAGCCGCCCAGTTTGCGGCTTACAGAATTATATACATCACGCATGATTATAATTTTTGAACAATCAAGGTTCCATTTATAAAATTTAGTAATTGTATATGGTATTTGGATAATATACTTTATCTAGTAAGAGTTTCCATTTTACTTACTATACGAACTACTAGTTGAAGCGGCCTTCAAGCATAGGTGCACTTAATATTTTTTCTACGTATATAAGTAGTTGGCATTCCAAATAGTCAAAGCTCATTAATTTATACACATAACCCCATATACATCCCCACCAAATATCAAAAATAAAAAAATCAGAGAAATATAAAGAAAAATCAAGAATGGTTATAAACCCCCCAAATTACGCACAAGCTTTTTAAATTACTCCAAAAGTTTCATCTTATGGTGGTAATTATAGTTAAAGTAATATTAATGGTTTATATATTGACGCAACAGATAAAGCAGAGTTGGAGATTTGAAAAAATAGTATAAGTTCAAATTCTTTACAATGGCTATTTAATCTTTTTTATAAATTATTACCAGAATTTATTATAATATACACCTTTTCTTTTATCTAGTATTAAAATAAAAAAGAATTTAACTCAGGAGGTAAAGTTGAAAAAACTATTGGAAAAAGGATTATAACTTTCTAGCTTAACTTTTGATGGTTGAGTTCAAATTAATTGAATTAACTTTTAAATTCCCATTAATTCATAATGAAAATGATATTATTTATATTATCTTAGCTAAAAATATTTTCTTTCTTCTCATTTTATGCTCAGTAAATGTTCAGAACTCACCTTCTGTTAATTTCAAATGCTTAATTAGATCTTTTCAAAACTACCAATGTATTGATTCAAATAAATCAACAGATTATGTGAGAATATATTTTTTTTTCTCCACCTTATAATATATATACCCATTTCATACTTTTAAATATTTGTTGAAATTATCAGCTCTCTGGTTCAACTAGTGGTAAAATCTCGATTTTTCACAAAAAAATAATCCAACTATTGCAGTTTATAAAATTTTTATGTACTGCAAATGAATATTTGAAAAGTACCAGTGGTAATGCCACGACAGGTAGCATCCAAGCTACCACTGGTAATGTAAGTTATAATTAGAAAAATCGGTATACGGTCTCATGATCACACAGTGAAGATCATGAAAATGTTTCTAGAAAAAAAAATATCACCCACGGATATTATTCTGATGGTTTAAATTGTTACAAAACATGCCTGTGCAGCCAGCTGAGGCTCACTTCTTTACTCTTACCTGCATGAATTTATGATTCAGTACCTGAATTAATTTCCTCTCCACATATCTCTGTCTTAGACCCTTCACCTTATTCACCTTGAATACCACCACCAAAAAATTATTGTAGTATCTATGAAACTCTCATCTTCTCTGTATAACAAACAACTCACAATGATTTAGACATGATGATAAACCCAAACTTCCTATATCCAAGTCGATACTTTTTTGCTACCTTTGCTTGATCAAGCTTGTAAAAAACCGTACAATTGTTAACTTGTATCGCACTACCGAAGAGAACCTAAGCTAGTGTATGCATATGACTTTTCAAAACATCTCAATATGGGTTCAGTGAATTGAAAATCACTATAGTAAGTGGGGTGAGTTAAATTTTAATCGGATATCATTTGACCAGTTAATAATTAATTTCATTGCATATATTGGTGGTACGGGTAATTTATGGTATACACACAGAGTAATGTTTTCTCCCACCTTACGGATGATGCATTCTGAAATTCTCGTTGAACCATCATTACATTGCAAAGCGTTTCTTTTCTTAAGATCTACATCGATGTAAGCTGTTTTTAGTTCAAGGGTTTTATTATTTAATTCGATCCAGGAACCAAATTACAAGATGCGCATTTTTTTTTTTTTTTTTTTTTTTTTTTAACTGATTATTGTGAATAATTGTTGCACGGCTTATAATTGCATGCATCATTGTGGGTTGGTTTCCAAATTTCGATATCTTTATTCATAATCTATACATTATACCACATATAATATACTGTAAGTTTGGATTGTTGTGATGTTTGAGTTCATTTCAAAATACTGAGGTAAAATTAGTTTTATGAATTTACTCAGTCTTTGCTGATTACGACACAAGGGTATAAACAAAAACAATTCAGAATTTTTCTTTGGTTATCATTGGAGTAATTTCTCCTTAATGGATATCAAAAATGATGATTTTATACATTGATGCTTTGCTTAAAATTTGCTGATTAATTATCCAGGCTCTTTTGTAATCAGTTTATCTTATATACTAATTCTTTGTCAAATTGATGCAGATGCTTCGTACAACTATTTATTCGAAAGCAATTAATAGAGCTTTTTTCCAATTGTATTTCCAGGTTTCTATTCTATTTATCTCTGATATAATCAACTGGTGATCGTATGATCATCAAACAATTTTCTTAAAATAGAGCTTTTTTTTTTTCTCCACCTTTTACCTCCACCCTTTCATTCAGAATCATGATAATAAACTTGATCTATTATCTCATTACAATACACACAATAATTCAAAGAAACAAGCATTGCTAGTGGCCACTATTTATTATGAATTACAAGTTTGAGTATCCTGATGTGCTGTATACTACGTACTGGTATTTCGTATTGTCAACCTATACCGATTTATTAATTGTAAATATGCATAATTATGAAATTCCACCCCTCGTTCAGTAATCACCAGATGGATCTAGATTCATCCATCTCTATCGATTCATCGATGCAGCACCTACTACAATATATAAGTAATAGTATAAGAGAAAACAAAAAAAAAAAAACTATAAATATGTCTAAAATTCCCCGTACAAAATTTATATATATTATTTTTCCTTAACTAATAAACTGAGAAATTATTCTAATCTATACCGAAAAATGTTTGAACAAATTAAGGCAAAATTAACCAAAAAGACAAACAATTCTAGTAACAATAATACATCAAATCAAGGTGACGAACATAATCAAGATGTTAATAGACTAGCCCAACATATTCGTGGTACTTTCAATCAAGAAACTAAAAAGACCTAGTTATGTCCCATACAATGGTAACCTCATTGGGTAATATAATGAGAATATATTAATGGAGCTATGGGATGGTGACACGGAGGGTTGATTAGTGCATATGCTGTGGTTTTAACGAGTTATGATAATGTTGTTATGGTATTTATTAATTATGCATTTTAATTTCTATTATTTAATTTAATTTTATTTTATTTTTCTTATTACTTAAAATATAATTATTCAAAAGTAGTTTTCTCTGTTCAAACTATAGTTGCTGAATAATATGTAATTTATCTATTTATGAGGGATATATCTTTCGTACTTTAAATTTATTGAATTACCAATAATAAAGTCTGAGCACATCAGTGAATAAAGTTTTTAGGCTTAACAGCTTGTCCCTCATTTTTCATCTTTCTCTGATCGAGATAAAGATTGATCTAATTTCCCTGATGATCGATCGTTCAGTGCTGGCCAAATTATATATTTACAGACACACAGACAAGCCATGTTAAAATCCAAATAAATGGATTTAAATTCAAAAAAGTTTATAAAAAAAAAAATGTATCTTAATGCTATAATTTACAGTGCAATATCTAATCTAATTATACACTACACTACACTACTCTTCTTTTCATTTTGTTTCTTTGAGGGACGTTCCCAAACCCAAACTCTACCATCTTTACCACAAGCTACAACTTCTTTTTGACTAAAAGTTAAATCACTTAATGGTTCACCTTGACTAGTATCCATTTTAACCAGTTTACTAACAATAGGAGGTAAAATCGGAGTTTTCCCTTGTGATACAAAAGGATGTAAAATAGTTTTATCATTATCATCTCCACCAACACTACTACCTTCACCATCTAAATTCTTCTTATCAATTTCTTCATCATCTTCATTAATTGCAGCAACAATACTACCTTTTCTACTTTTGGTATTATTATTAATACTTGTCTTTGGACGATTTAAACTTTTTGGAGTAAAATCCCATAATAGTAATTTCCCATCATCACCAACACTACCCAATCGATAATTAGTTTCATCTGACCCATATCTATCAAATTCTACTGCTCTAACCCATGATGAATGTCCTTGTAATCGAACAACCAGGTTTTTATTATTGTTTGTTTCATCAATTGACCAAATACATACCATATCATCTTGCCCACCAGTTGCTAAATATTTCCCATCTGGACTCCAACAACAACATAAGAACCCCCCATAGTATGACGGGAAAATATCTGTCAAAGTTTCGGTTTGTAAATTTAATAATCTTAAATATCCATCCTTATTTGTAATTGCTAGTAAATTATTTGATGGTGAAAATTTCATACTAGTAATTGGCCCATTACTAACTTTATAAACTGCAACTGGATTAACCATTGGTCCAATAGAGTTATTTTTTGTTGGTGCAGTTAATGGTGGACTATTCAAACTTTTGATAATTCTAAAAACATCAGTTGATTTGGAATCTTGATATTTTGATAACCCTTGACTATGGAAACCACCATCATCACGATCTTTATCAAAAATACAAATTAATCCATCACTATGTGCACTTAAAAATAAATTTTCAGATTCTGGAACCCATCTAACATCAGTTACACTAGATCTTGTAACATCACCATTTTTATTTAATCTATTATATCTTGAACTTATAGCTTCAACCCAAATCAAATCCCCAGCACTTGTACCAATTATAACGTCCATATTTGTACCACTTTTTGTAAATTGATTAACATCATGGCATAATGGATGACTCTTTGTAAACAAAATTTTAATTAAAGGCTCTTGACGACATTGTTTTGATGAAGCACTTAGATCAATCCATGACATTGATCTACCCATATTTAACCAAAAAAAAGTTTCTGATGGTAATCTTTCTGCCAATCTTTTATGCATATTATCATGTATAACTGTTCTACTTATAAATGAACTGTTATTTTTTGATAATGAATTTTTTGGTTTATTTTTCCTTTTATTATCATTGTTTATACTAATATTACTCATTGTATTTGTCAAAGTATTACCAAAATTCCCTGGTGCACTAGTTGATAATACTTCTTCATTTGGTATTGAATTATCTTCATCATCTTTATTTTTGAATATACCCCAACCACCAAAACTTTTATTACTAGTTGTACTTGCTTGTCTTGTCTTTTTGGGAACCACCAGATTATTATTATTATGATTATTGTTAGTATTGTTAGAATTACCTAGACCATCTTGTAAAATACAAGGTGATAGTCTTAACCCACTTGAATGATTACTTGGTAATGTATTAGTAGGTGCTAAAGGATTAATAACAGCAGGTGGAGGATCACTTGGATGAGGTAATGGTGTTGCAATAAAAATACATTCTCTTGGTGTGTATGTCCCCTCAGGAGCTGTAAACTTTTGTGATGATGTTGAATCTAATTGTGTAACTGAATTGGTTGCTTCAATTGGTACACCATCTCTATATCCTAGTGCGCCTGGATAATATGAATTCGAAACTCTAGGAGTTGGTGGTAACAAAAACATCCTCTCTTTGTTCTATTCTTTCTCTACCTTTATATAAAAGAATAACAATGCAATGATAGGATAGAAGAAAGAAAAAAAAAAAAAGGTTTGTGTCGTTAGTTAAGAAATTTTAAGCGGAGAAACGGTATTAAATTGAGTTGTTTTAATGTGGGAGTAAAAAAAAAAGTGGAGATCACTTCACCCTTTTTTTTTTCTTCATTAGATTCTATTAATGCCTTGAAAATAGTGTTGCGTAATTATAGTTATAGATGGTAAGGCTCCATGTTCGAAGGCTCTAGACACGCTTGAGTGCAACATTAAATGGTAAAATTGGGACCCACTTAAGCGGTTATAAATTTTTAACATCCAACGTCGATCGGACCACGGATCGGGGGCGAGAAATGCAGTTTTTTAAGGCAGTGAAATAATTACATTTTTTAAATTCAAGTACAGCTTAAGCTCACTTATACTATAGCTATGGTATGCTTCGATGATTAAAACCGTTGATTTATTCTCATTGACCGTTTTGTTTGATCATCGATTTATTTAATAATGGATAGTGTAGGTATTATAATAAAAAACCGGTAGACAAATTGATGTATCAGCCTTAATTAGTATCCACTGAGGCTAAATATCAAATGCCATAAAATAAGGATTAGATTATTGTGATAGAATTGTTAGTATTAATAAACGTGAACCTGAGATATTGTGGCGATGATAGTTGTTGGGTATTTGCAATGGCAAGAGAACGTTGCCAGAGTATAGGGGTTCACGATAAAAATTTTTGAGGTGCATGCATAATCTAGCTTACCAGGGTGATCTGTTATCTGATTTTCGATAAGATTGATCAGCTAGAACATCCATTTTAATGGTGTTAACTAGCCTTGAAAAATATATATATATATAGAATAACAGTTAAAGATTTTATACCCTAAATTACTATTTGCTCGGTCATGCATTAGTTCAATTTTTATATATAATCGATGCATGGTTGTAGTTTATATTGCTTTGATCATGTCGTGTTCATAAACAATTAGTACTTATTAAACTAGGGCTTCACTTAATAACGATTTTTGGCAACGAAGCTCTATATTTTGTTGTATGTAATTATTATGTGTAGTTATATATAGATGTTTGCACCGGTAGCTTTAGAGATTCACCTATAAATCATTACCTTTCACATAGCTACAAATTAATAACGGCGTAGATAGTACACCAGGTCAATTTATTAGGTTAGCATTATACTAATATATAAGTGCACTACTGGGTTGGCTATCTATCATCAATTAGTCAAATTTTGTTAAAGTTTCCTCATATGTACCAGTATACATTATATAATCAATAGGCATAATTGAGTTATCAATAGGCATAAATTGAGTTAACAAAGTATATTCCAAAACTACACAATTTATGATAAAGGTTCCCATCTATCCTTATAAATCCTCATACTAGATAGAAGTAAAATTAAAGATGTACTTGTTCAAATGATGCTCATTGCAAAGACTGGTCCTTGAATAAAGTTAACCACGAATCTTGAGCTCAGGTAGCTAAATAAATGCACGGGCCTATATATATTTAAAGGATGGACTACATCTGAGCTTGGAATTTCAACCTTATAGTATTAATATACATCAACTGAAGAAACCCTGTTGGTCTAGGTTATAAAGCAATGCTAGAAACAAAAGTAAGCACTGAACCGTAGCCTTATATGTGCTATAGACGTCAAGGAGTTTTCTTTTTGTGTGAACTATAGATCATCAATATTGTCTCTGAACAAAACAAATAATAACTGTTGAACCTTAAAGCCATATCAAGTTCATTCAACCACTTAAAAAATGCTAAGGAAAACTTTTTGCTTATAATTTAATTTAAAGTTCCACAAAGAAGTTGCGGTTCTATAGCTAGCGACTCGCTAAACCTTAACCCAAAGCATCGAATTAAGTGATACTAGAGCTCCCAAGCACGCATGACCAGGTTATCTTCTGGAACAAGATATTTTACTTTATATATCTAAGATGATCCAGGCTCAAAACATTAGTAAGAATAGTTCTTTATATATACTATGATAAGATTGATAATATCCTGTTTACTTCTAGATGACAGCTGAATTTTAGGAAACTTTAGTTATAATATCGCACTTGAAGGGATTCCAGCCTATTTTAAAAAATTATGAAACTTAAATTTATAAACCATCCTTTTGAACAAAAAAAAGCGATATATGGAACCCAATAAAAAAATGAATAATAACTCAAAAAAAATGTGTAACAATTACTAGCTGGCCAATAATTTAAAATATTTCAACACTTGTATAATTCAACCGATTTGTCAGCAAAACAGGAACTTCTAAACTACAGTTTCATTATTTTAAGGAACATAAATAGCAGCCTCAGGAAATGAATCCACTGAAAATTATTGCAGGAAAAATGCAATCGTGGGGCTTCAAGAAATAGCAGTAACAACAGCAAGATCATTATTCTATCTTAACCAAGTACAATAATTGAAGTTGAAAACAATATCTAGAAGCTTTAAGTCAGACAATGTAACTAATAGAGGTAAACTAATTATTAAACTCGATCGTTTCTTCCTTTTTTATTATGATGTGTTTGACCTTGATAGTCTGTTCGTTGTTTGGAGAGAACGTTACAACGCTTCTGGAACCTTAATTATCAATATTGAGTCCTTGCAAATTATATAGTATTTTATGATGAAGACTGTAAAACACGTCTGTATAGAATTAGATCTATAGATATGGGTTAAATTATACATCGGAAAAATTATGAGTATACTTTTTTGGATATAAAAAAGAACATCAAGCTTTCTCGAAACCAAATGGCTTTATTACTCAATAAAGATAGAGTTAATTGATTGGAAGCATCAAGTTCTTTTTCTTTTTTACAAGAGCTGGATTTGAGCTGTTGATATATGTACAAGTCTTTAACACTATATCGAATTAATTGGTAACTTATTAAAAATGATATCTAGGAGATAAAATTTTTTTGATAATATTTTAAAGCTAATTGATACTATATATGTCAGTCTCAATTGGAGCAATAGTGGTTGTACAATATGCTCAGTTGTTAGGCTGTTTATACACAACTGCATATACAATATAGTATAGCCTTAACTTCTGGTACTGTCATGCGTGGAAATTTAAGAGAGACAGAAAAAATATCCATCATTGCAATAGAACAAGCTGTTTTATAATGCAAGAAACCAATGTACCAAATGAATCTTTCAGGAAAATTGGTTGATCAATAAATCCTCAATTTTTGTTAGGTTTGTATTATGTTTCAGGTTAACAAAAACAAGGACTAGTTGCAGCCGACTTGAAAAACTTCAAGGTTAAGAAAGTCTCTCAAATTTCGGTAAATTGCGTCTCCAGTTTAAGGCAAAACTTTGAAAAAAAAAAAAAAAAGGCCAAAGTATATCTTAAAATTAAAATTTTAGCTTTCGAGGAACTGCATGAATAAGAAATTTGAATTCTACAATATATAAAAAGGTCAATAAAATTTAAAGTTGACATAAAAAAGAATTTCATTAAATAAATAATACAGAAAATGCAGAGAGGGTTTTTTTTTTTTTTTTAATTTTTAAATAGTAAAAAAAAAAAAAAATTATGCTTGCAACTGAGCAACAGCTGCTAATCCTTCCAACTTATTAGGATTAATAGAATAAATATGATTTAAAGCAACTTGAATATCTCTCTTTATATAATCAAATTGATTAAATTTTTTATTGATTAATAAATCAATATACTCCAATTGTTTATAAAATTGGCTTTTCAAATCATTAATATTATTAGTATGACTTAATTCAATTAAAATCATGACTAATGGAGGTAAAAAATAACTTACCAATGGTGAAACACTTAATAGAGGAGATTCTAATAAAGTTGTCAAAACTGAAGAATCATTTAAAAAATTAGTCATCAATTGTTTATCCTTGATTGGACTAACATGATGATGAAACTGTTGTTGAATGGTTAATAAATCAAAATGAACCAAAACCAAATAATACATAGCTTTTAACATTGGTGAAGTATCCCAAATTGATTCAATCGATTGGTATGCTTGTTCTAATTCCTGAAATAATAAATGCGGATTTGATGATTTTGTTTTATGACCCAAAATCATACATAATCTGATAACTTGAACACCAGCTGGACTACTGAAAACATTATTATCATATTCCGGATTTAAATTAATTGCATCATCTGGAATTTGTGTTGGGACATGTTTTGAAACTGAATGTAATCGATCTAATATAACCAAAATTAAAAATAGTCTTCTTGATAATGATTGATCATCTTCTGAATCTCTAAAATGATTTGAATGTTTACAATGTAATCTCATATCATAAGCAACACTAATTGCACTACCCAACCAAGGTGATTCTCCAGTTTGTAAAAATAATAAAATTAATGATGTTAAATACAAAATTTTTGTTTGATAGTTCAAATTTTTTAAATCAGTTGATAGAACATTTAAAATTTGTTTTTTATGTTCAGTTTTATTCATTAATCCATTAACACCATTTAAAACAGTATATCGTAAATTTGAATCATCACACTGTAATAATCTTGATCTTAATCTTACTTTACTTGCTGGTAAAATTGGTAATGCAGGATGAACAACTTGATAATAACTATCAATTGATCGATCATCCCAGCCAGGTTCATCAGGTTCTTGATATCGTTTCAATTCTTCACTAGGTCTAGCGGCACTGTACGAAGAATAATTTGAAAAAGATCGATGATGATATAAATGTGGTGGATAATTAATCGGTGAAGTGTCTCTATGAGTTAATGGAGGTGAAGATTCTAATCTTGGTGTTGGTAAAGCCGATGATTCAAATTTTGGACTTGTTAGTGATTCAATTGATGGTAGTCTGTTTTTATTGTAGTTAGTGTTGTTAGTAGTAATAGTGCTTGGTGTGGTTGCAGTAGTAGTAGTACTAGTAGTAGAAGAAGAAGAACTTGGGTATGATGTAGTATTAGTATGTAAGACAAATTCAGTGTTACTGTTACTTTTAGTGGTATTACTACTACAAAGAGTATTAATATTTGAAGATGAAATCTTGTTATTTTTTGATTCTTTATCCCATCTGGATCTTTTTGATGGGCCCCTTTTCATTGGAATTCTTGAAAATGAACATTTTTCACCAGACTTTCTGCAACTAGTACAGAATGGTTCTTCAGCAGTATCCATTATAGCATCGCAACGAATCTATATTAGCGCATTTTAGATCAACCCCCGCATCTATTATTATAGAAGCAGGTGGGGGTGTCTCTAAAATTTTTTTTGTTAGTAATGTTTTCTTTAGAAATCTCGGAGAACAACGCCTAAATTTTGCTCTTTAAAAAATTCACCCTCCTCCTTTTTTTTTTTTTTTTCTGCTCCTACACTGCACTAAAAGCCATCGGAAAAATCCCATAAAAGTAACATTAAAAAGTGAGACCCGGTTCAGAAATTTTTTTATTTTTTACTCCAGAGTCTCCGCAACATTTTCGGGCTGCATAATTGTAACCATCATTGACTTAGTTTTTTTGCTTTAAGTTGGTGGGGTTAAATTCTCTAAAAGTGCTACTATTGTAGAAGGTGGATAAATTTTGTGAAAGAAAAAATTTTGCTTGTTTTTTTGAAAGAGATATACATACCTTTTTACGACGACATTCATCACAGGCTCTTGAAACTTTAGATCGTTTTCTTGGTGGTACAGATGTGCTGTTGGTTGCAATTGTGCTGACTCGTTTCTTAATTATCGCAGTTGAAAGCGTAGTATCTGAAGTTCTTGGTGAACTTGATGATATTGAACCATTGATATTTGAATTTGGCGTTGTAGCAGCTGGTGAAGTTACTGATGATGGAGGTGTTGGAATATTATTTGTAATTGATGAAATTGTTGACATGTTAGTATACTAATAAATAATAATAATAATAATAAATAAATAGGTTAAAGCAAACTTCAAAAAAGAAGTCTAAAATTCCGGGGATTCAATCAAGTATTTATATCTGAAATCCAGCTATGTTTACAATAAACGCGGGTCTCTAAGTCTGAACTTTGTAACAAGTTTTGGACCAGATTATAGCGTTTATTAAGTTTATAGATCTGGTTTTTGTAACCTACAAAATTGACCCCGGAAAAAGGGTTCTTGTAGTTTATTTTTTTATTTCTTTTGTTTCTCGGAATTCGAGGTTCTGAGGCTTAAAGTTATTGGAACAATCAGGGCAGTAATTATTTATTATTGTCCCCACCACCACATCCTTATAATTTTACAGGTGGAATGGCACGCTTAAGGATCGGCACCTTTCAAAAAGAAACTGCGCTAAACACAGTTTAAATCGAATCTTCAAGCTGTAGGATTAGCCCGGTCTTCTTTTTGAGTTTCCATTTACTGCTATCACCTTATCATATTATCTTTACAACATTTTCAAAGAAGGGTTATTATGATAAATTTATTATATAGTTGTGATCGATTTTGACATAGTTTGGTATTGTTAGGATGAACAAGGGATGTTAATGCTGGTAAAATTAGTTAATTGAATAATCTAATTATGTATGTTATCTTAAGAATTGTGGTATACAATAAAGGGTATTGGGTTTTAGATACATTATCATAAACTGATACCGATAAGAGGATGGTTGAACTTGATTAACTGATTGAATTGATTACAAGATTCAGGATGCAAGAATGTTGGATTGTCACTGAGTAAGATCACAAGAAGATAGATAGAGAAGTAACATTCTCATCCTGGATGGATTCTTAGGAACACTAGATATAATAGTGCTAATGGATAAACCTTCGGGCTTTTCCATATGGTGGTGCAAACCAGACATGTATGCAAGCGGCACCTTTTAATGACAATTTTTGAACCCAGCAGAATAATATTTAGATCTAATTACAAGCATACATGTAAGCACAGGATCTTTTCATCGCTTTAATAGTTCAACCTGAATTATATTAACAATTTGGTAAAATCACAGGTTGGGTTCTAAATCAATCAGTTAAACTAGGAGTTTTATCTATTCAAAAAATGAGAATGATTGATTTTTTTTTAAAAAAAAAACAACCTCTGTGATGATGAAGTTGATTGAGGGGCATCATTTCATTCTATCAGCTTCATAAAGGTTAAACGACGTTCTCCAGGTTACTTTAAGAACAGAGTCACTGTTCTCCACCAAAAAAGATATCTAACTCAAACTGTTTTAGACCATCTTCAAGTGGTTCTAACTTTGAACTAGAAATTGAGGCTTTAAATTCCAAATTTGGGGGTTTCCTAATCGTAATTTGTCCGGGGAAATTTTTTTTGAATCCAATTTATCTAACCCTTCATTGGCTTACAAGTCTCAATTTTCTACCAAACCTTCCTAACTCTTTCATAATATTTATGAATTCAACTAATGTTATTACTGATTGGTACCGTCTAATGATTCAACGATTGATGATGACGATTGATACAAATTCGAGCACCACCGGAACTCGAGCCCTTCAATTACCTTAAAAAAAAATTAAAAATTTCATCAAATATCGGCCGGGGTTAGATACTCAAGTTACTTTTTTTTATCATCCTTCATAAATTAATAAAAATGATTAAATGTTTCTAATCTTTTTTTCCGTAAATCTATAGCAAAAATAAAAGAGCACAATAAACCCGGACAATTTTTTTTTAAAAATAAAAAATCCATCAATAGCCAAATAAGGATTTTCCACCACAATCGTGTAATTATACAGCTTACAACTCCCTCCAGATTCGAATTGCTCGCGATTTTAAAGATGATGATGATGATCGACAAGTCGCAGTAGGTTTCCCCCCGGATGATTTTCGTCAACAAACCTGGATTTCTGCTCTTAAAACGGGGGCAATTTATTACATTACTGGATTGTACCCACAAAGATTTATTGGCATTCTCAATTCATTCATTTTGAGAAGAAAAGGCGGAAAAACTATTTTGCTGTAATGGGTTTAGGTTTAGCCCGAAGGTTTATGCCTGCTTGATATAATTGATTATAGAAATTGTGGCTAATTACAACCTGTTTACTACAATGGTCAATCTTCTTATTTATATAGACAATTCGATGATAGTTTGTAGTATTTTCTTAGTGTGAATCTTCGATATATATTATGGAATTTTGATTATTGCAAAAAGATATGATGAGTAAATTTTAATATTTTGCATTAATTATATTAACTGAACCAATCTTATTGGCTGATTCAATATATAGCATTGAATTTGTAGCCATAGCATAGTTATAATATGCTTTTTAGGGTGGTAGAAACTCCGTTTTTACTCCTAGATTAGCCTTAATCTCCCCTCACCATATGTATGATATCCACCAGAACAAGCTTAAAATACATGTATCACCCTTTTAATAGAAGAATAATAAGACATATAGAGTGGTAAAAGGTTTCTCGGAATTTGTCCGCTAACCTCTTGATTCGAAATTGGACCTCACGGCTCTGCTGGATACTGTCCTAAAGTAGTATAAAATTGATAGAATATGTATAGTAATTGATAGTAAAAGAGGACGTGGCTGTAACTTGACGATGAATTCAATGTCGCACTGTACCATGGTTTACAGTACAATTTTCAAGTCCTAGGATTTTCCAAAAGCAGTAAAAACTATACTGGTAGCTATATAGAAGAATTTAAAAACAAGCTACATGTTATACCTAACGGATTACTACTTCCATGTGTATCTTTTGCTATTGTATGCATTAAACTTAATGCTGCTAATATAAACGGTAATATATATAATGTAAACTAAAGAAACGTTGTATTGTTGGGTTTGCTACTGATGTACCTCTTTATTGTACTCTTAGTAATGACTAGTAAGATCCTATTCTAATTAATTTAAAATAGTATGCAACTATAATTCAAAAGAGTGTTGTATAATACGTTTACAATATATATCCAAACATTTTACGATTTATTTTAAGTTTTTTTTTTTTTTTTTTATACAGTACAGAAATATATATCATAATCAGTTGGTAGAATATAGATTATACTCAGTTCATGATTGATATATACTTGCGCTGGCACCAGATCTGGTATGATTTTTTTAGTAAGATTGGCACGATAAAGGTGTAACAATTTGATAGAGGAGGTTATTCCGAGGATTGATGCAACAAAATAATAATGCACATGCTCACGCTTAAACTCGGAAAATTCTTTGTAGAGCTTAAATTCAAGCTGAACTAAAGTTAAAGAGGATTAACTATGATGGCATAAAATTTTCATCCATCGACAAGGCACTTCATAAATTTAGGGTTAACTATTCAAGATTTGAAAAACATCACACCTTCTTATCAAGGTTAAAATCACAGTTAATTGACCTGGGTAGTAGAAAAGAGTAGAGTCTATGAAGTTAGAAATGAGTGGATTTCAATCAGCTTTTTTATAATGATTTTTATAATTGGTAAGGTTCAGGCAACAAAAACTACAGTGAATTTAAAGTATTCTTCTTTCCTTATATAGGAAGAAAAAATTATCTCTTTTGGTTGATCATGAAGCTGCTGTAAAGTGGTAGGCATGCAATGGCACTTTGTACATGAAAGAGCTTGTGGTTAATTCAGACCATGAAGAATTTATTATATCTAAATTCATTATAGGCTTAATAAAAACTGGTATTAAATCGTGATAAAAAACCAAATGAAATCTCTCTAGTCATGGACAACTTTCTTCAAAGAGTAGATCAATAAAAAATTTAGCTAGTCCAGATTCCAAGCAATGGCCGATAAAAATGGATGATACAAAAGATAAAACTTGAAATAATTGAGACTCACGGGGTCATGATTGAATAATATAACATGGTTGTGGCTAATTTACCTTTCTAACAAAATTTAGCTCAGAGTCACATATTGGTGACTCTTATAGATTTCTAGCTTGGCAATTGCTTGATTCTAACACTCGGGTTAATTAATTGAACTTTGATCAGTCTCTAATGGTCCTATGAATTGGTAATCTTAAGTTAGAGTCTTGGTGTTACGACGTTACTCAGAACCCTATATCTGGGCTACGATATGGTCGACTTAATATCAATTGGGTTGTACAAACTGGTCTGAACATGAATATATACTCTGTTTAACCTGTATGCTTGTGCGAATAGGTCTGTGCTGAATATAACTTTGTGATCCAATTTTGTTTCCTCCAATATACCTCCTACTAAAAGCAAATTAAAGAAATTAATCAAACTATCTAGATTGGCCTGATAACTAAACACCATGAGTAATAACCTTCTATCTGAACTCCTCAAAATTACTGTGATTTTACCATCAATATGATATCTCTGAGTTTTGATGCGGTTATGACTTTTGGCCCAATTCATCAGAAATCTAGACTCTACATGTATATACTCGGCTTATTCCTTGAAACCTCAACTCCAAACTTCTATATTATAAACCTGTAGGTGTCAATGCACTTGGGCCACCGTCGAACAGCTCCACAAGTACTGTCCTGACTCGGGACCCTCCCTCATGGATTAATTAATTCCAATTGTGTAATAAATCTCTCGATTCCCTCCAAACCTGGCTGATTATCATTATAAAGATCCCGAAAATCCTCTTTCCTAATTTTATTTTATTCAATTCAAGCGTACCCAACGTATAAGAAAAGGAGCCCCGCAAAAAAAAACCCATCTGAAACATTTTTTCCAAAACAAAATTAATCCTGACTGCAGCCATGGGGAAAAAAAGATTTGATTTCAAGTCTTTTCAAGCAACTCGGTGACAATTGCAAAGTTTTGTCGATGGGGGTCCCTGAGATTGGTAATGAGATCGAATGGAGAAATTTACGCACAAGCCCGGAGTAATTCTTGAAATAAAAGATCAGCTCGTAAGCGTAAAGGTGATGGAGATGTGGAGTAAAATTTCAAGGTCTTTGACCCCACCGCCCGCATTAATTATTGCTGATGGATACCTCACAGTGCACCATGGTAGAACGTATTAAGGTTACAAGCTTAAGTACAAGTGTAGAGTAGGTTGCATTTATGGAATGAACTTAGAGCTTGAAAGGGGTGGTTAAATTTGTCGAATGGTTGTGGTATATTGAAACTTGTTGAAAAAGATTTAATTTAATTGTTGAATATACAACATTGGATAAGCCGATATGTACTTATACCTATAGCACTGTGAGATTTTATTAATCTATCCAGGATTATTTATGGTAAGAGTAATCAGTATACTATAGATAAACTATAGTGGTGTTTTTATTCAGTAACTCAGTGACCAGTACATTGTAAACATACTCAAAAGTTTGGTATATATAGCAAATTTGAATATTATTAAAGTGGGTTTCGAAAAATGGTGTTTTAATGATTTTTCATCCTAGGTCTTGACCCAGTTAATCGAGAAAACTAAGCTATTCTTATTATGGATATCGGATTGAGAGGTTTTGCCATCCATATTTATCTAGCAGCAAACTGTTCACTTCTTAATTAGATTAAGCTGCTAAGATCAATGATGAGACTGTAAATCACGCTTATAGACTCTTCTAAACTAAGAAGCTACACTACCAGTCTAGCTACGCCTGATATGCTTACTTCTAACAGTCCAGTCGATAGCCGCGGTTGCTGGTTTTACCATCACCCACAATCCAGGGTTCATATATTACAAGTACTACCATATATATGTACTCTTATACCTCAATCAATTAATCTATTGTTTATCATACGCTTTTTAAGCCAATCAAATTGAATCCAATAAATACACAAGCCATAATCCATAATTCACACTTATTTACACATATATTTAATGCTAATAAGTAATTACCATGGATATATATATGATACAGGGAAATTCATAATAAATTTCGATTATGGCATCTTAGCTAGCCGGCATTTTCAAGCTTATAAATAATTGATCCATTATACCATGGTACGGATACCTTGCTTAAAAACTTAATTAATTGTCCATGAACATGATTAACACTATCCATCATTACCAGCATCTTCTGATACACACTATAATACGCACTTTGAGCCTACAGAAATAAAACCGTATCAAAAAGAGTCAAGCTAAAGATCGAATAATGGTTGTTAATTATCTTTTACCTACAGTCTTGAAGTAATAAAATAGTAAGCATATTAAAATTCTTCCATTTATCCTACTTTAATAAATTCAAGTTTATTTTTCCGATCCCCCTTACTCAAGCTCCCCAGATAAATTAATCAAAACAACATCATTAAATAAACCTTAATAAACTATATATAACTAATTACAACTATAGCTATATAGAGCCCACCAAGATAGCTATTTTCGAAATGGTACTAGAAGGGAAGGATAATCATGATTACTGATAAGAAAAATATATCCTAGTCCGATAGCCTCACAACCGAAGTTACCTGCAGTCATGATCGATTTTTGTCCAAACTACTATGAAAAATATTATTAGACCGTCATGAGTTGGATTGATACAATGACCAGAATCGTCATCAATGGACCTTATTTAAACTATTAATTCCGGGAATTTGCAAAATTGTGGGGAAATATTTGCCAGCCGATTTGAGTTAAATATTTTTTTTTAAACAGATAATGTTAATTCAGTTAGTTCTTATGATCGCGATTAATTTATATTTAGATCATACCAGATAGTAGAGATCTGAGCTAATGTTTATGATGCTAGAACTATCCGAATTTTTATAGTTTAGCAGTATTTTCGAGGTATATTGATAAGATGAATCATAGTATATATACATGTATATTTTTACTACTGCTTTGGATTGGGCCATAGGAATGTTGAGAAAATATTTTATGTGGGGTTAAGAAAGTTTGTGGTTAACTTGCCTATAACTATACAGGTTAAACTTGTCTAGAACCAAACCCGCGCACAGTACAAAACGTCGCGCGTAAACTATTAGCCCCTATCTGACTCTAAATCTACCAGCATCGGCCCTTTAAAACTGTCAGTTAAAAAATGTCATTACTCTTTCTAGCACTTCAGCTTAAGTGTTGAAAATACAGCTACGGCAAAGTTTAAAATATGTAGCGATAGAGTTCACAAACTTATATATACACCATTAGATAAAATATATCAGGCCACAATAAATGTAGATAAAAAATCTTTATAAACCTATCATTGGGGTACTGAGCAGGATAATTACATTCACCATATGTCAAAAACCCAAGCTTGTATTAAACGACAAACTCAATTGTAACCACAGGTCCCCGAGTAAAACTCTGCCTCACTCTTCAACTCGAGATCTCCCTACAATTATTTCATTTGTATGTAAGCTGCAACTGCCATGGTATATATTTCAGCTCAGAATTTCTCCGCAGCTGAATTTTCCCGGATTCTAATCCTTATAAACCCCCTCCCAATTGCTGACTCAAAGCACAGGTCGCCGATTGGACCCTACATGTGCGTAATAGTAGAAAATTCAACGGTCTGGCTATTATATATATATTTAGCCTTAGTAATCAGTAACAGCGATGAATTCATATTTATAACAATTGGAACTTGAAATTCTAATAATATCAGTAGTGTAAAAAAAAAAAAAAGGTGCTTATGATGTTTCGGAGTTTGCCTATCTACACGTGTTTCACCATTACGCTCTGTGCACTAAACTAATAAAACTTTCCATACAAATATATTTTAATACATGTATATTTTGAATTCAAAAGACAGGGACACGATAATTTTTCGCAAAGTGAGGAGGAGCGTGTAAATGAGTGGGTGGTGTGTGGTGGTTGGCAGTATCGTCCTGGTAACGAAATGTGGTTATTTCAGACCTCCAGCTTAAAAATTGTAAAAGCATCAAGGGAAGACTAATTGAAGAGATAAATTTTGAACCAGAAACTGATCACTCGAGGGTTTTGTCTGTTGGTTTAAATTGGAGTGAAAGATATCAAGCAAGATAAACTGATTAAGTTATTATTGATAGAATGATCGCTAAAGTTTTAGGATCAATATCAAACGATCATCATTCTTAGATACATAAATGGATAATTGAATTCTCAACGAAATTATATAACTTGATATTACTTAAGTTTGTATACTATAGTATACTTTTTGAAAAACTAGAAAAACTCAATTTAGCTTAAAACCTTTAGGGGGGCAACCATTCCCTAACGTAAAAAAATTGCTGGGCCGGACTATAAATTACGTGTGTTCATAAATCGGTATTATGAACTAAACAGGATTTTTACACCGACATTGACGGAACAAGACTTTTGATACATCTACGATATTCTGCTATTAATCCATATCATAAATCATAATTATAATTCCTAGATCTGATTGAAAAAAAAAAAAAAAAAAAAAAAAAAAATTATAGTCTGATTAATACATATTTATATATATCAAAAACTAGATAATTTAATCTTTTATAAAATAAAAATGTTTCATTAATTCTTAACAGTTTCATTAACTTCATTACTACTGGTGTTATTCTCAGTATTCGGTTCAGTATCTTCTTTGTTGTCAATATTACTTTCTGTACCTATACTACTACTAGTCTCGGGCTTATCAGATTCTTTACTAACATTCTCATCTTCAAATTTTCCATTTTCAAATGGTATATTCTCCTTAGATCCACTAATAGCTTTAAAATTGTTTTCAATTTCTTCTTTTATGTCTTCACTTTCTTTAATCTCTTCTTCTTGTTCATGAGATTTTTCTACAATTTCACTTCTTAAATCTTCTTCTTCGTCTAAAATTCTCGTTGGTAAATCTTGAGGTGTTGGTTCTAATTCTGATTCAGGGACATGACCATTTTCTGTCAATTGATTATCACCATTATCATGCAATTTATTACTATTAGCAATAGCATTAACATTACTAGAAGAATTTGATGTATTTGTATCAGCCGGATCAACCGAATCAACAAACTCATCACTACTACTACCGTCTTCCTCCTCCTCTTCTTCTTCTTCCCTAACATGGTCACCGTTTATTGAAGTGGAAGAAACATTATTTCTATCATAGTCCATCTTATTACTAAAAGATGCACCCATTCTTGCCCAAAACATTCTTTCTCTTAATCTTACACATTCCTCCCATGCTCTATATAACCCAGCATCATCATCAACTCTCCATACTCCATCTCTAATTGATCTCATAAATGCAACAAAATCACAAACACTTCGAACTCTATTTAAACAATAAAAACATAAGGGGTATCCAGTACTAATATTATTATTATCTTCATGTTTTGAATTACTGTTTGATGAAAAACTAATTGCCATTCCTAAACCTGTTAAACTATTTGAAGCTGAATGTGAAGGAGTATCTTTATCTTTTTCTTTTAAGGATTGTTTATCAATTCTTAAATTATGCATTCTTGCATAAATTAATGAATTATTACGTTTTTCTCCACAGAATTTACATGGTGCTTTGGTTGCAACTGGTGGACCAGATTGAGGATATGAATATAAATGATCATCTTCATTTGATCTTTCATGAGTTACTGATGTGCCAGTAAATTTATACCCTTCATTAACACCACTAATTGGTTCAACAACTGCCGTACCTTCTAATATTGATGCCATAACACTTCTTCTACCTAACCATGATAACCCGGGTGATAAATCTAATCTTAATGTAGGATCAATATCATCTGATAAGGCTCTTTTAAAAAATTTGAATTCTTTTAATGATGGCGGTTGATAATTACTACTGGTTGGTGTAGCAAATGCAAGTTTTGTTAAGTTAGTAGATGATGGAGTTTGACTTGGTGATTCAGGACTATTGACATTATTAGTATTATTAGTATTAGGCGAATCAATGCTAGTTCTTGGAGTTTGATAGTCGCTATGTTGTTGCTTTATTTGAAAAACATAATTAATATTTTGTGATAAACTTTTAAATTCTTGAAAATTTGATAAATCCATTCTTAAATATGGTCGAACTATTGATGATAATGCATGATCATCGTTAGTGTTATTATTTATTGATTCATGGAATTCACTTATACTTGTTTTATTACTAATATTACCAGCAGTAGTTGTAGCACTTTGACGTTTTAATTCTTGTTCTTTCAAACCTTCTTGATCTGTCATATCTTGTAAAACATTTTTCAAACCTTTTAATTGTTGCTGTAAATTTTCTAATAAAGTATCTCTTTCTTTCAGTTGTACATGCAATTGTTTATTTCTAGATTCCCATTCATGCGTTTCTTTTTTAGCATTTGCAACCATTTCATTAGCTTTTTCAAACAAACTTCCAGTTAGTTCATCTACTTCACTTTGTAACCTATTTGCTCGGTTTTCTGCATCTTCTCTTAATCTATTTTGTTCTGTGATTTCATTCTTATTAACCATATTATTCATTTCCGTTTTTAATGTGGTATTTTCTTTTCTTGAACTTTCCAATTCTTTTCTCATTGATTGGATTTGATCCTCAAGACGTGATTGAGCTTCAATAGCTTCAATCAATTTAGTCGACAATGCCGTCACATCTGAAGACAAGTCTTCATCGCCCATTTTGTTTTAATGTTGCTCCTTTATTAGTTTAATGATGATGGTGAGAGGAAAAAAAAATGGTGCGGGTTTTTTGATTTTAACAGTAATAAAATTACAATATTGGGAACAAAAAAAAAAAAAAAAAAAAATTACTTTGGTGACAAAAATACAAAAACAGAATGTAGGGGGAGGCGAAACTTTAATTTTTTGTATCAGAACAGTTTTCCATTGCAATTAATATATGATCCTTCATTGATCTCTACGGAAACCTATTGTGTGTTTTAGAAAAAAAAAAAAAATTACATCCATATGAGATAAAATACGTATAATTAGTTATAAATATTTGAACTATAAAGTATTCAATTCATCATCTAACAATGAATATTGTTTAATTAGTTCACATTCACCACCTTTTTCTAAATCAATTGAATATTGATAAAAATATCCTTCACTTGTAACAACAAAAGCATTTGAACTATTATTACTTAATGCAACCACGCTTTTGGTGTTCGGTTGAGCAGGTAATTTAATGAATGCAAAATCTCGTTCTTTTGGTTCCCACATTTCTGCTACTGCATTTGGTAAATAACCACCAACAGCTCCAGCAACTTGTCTACCAATAGTTTGTGAACTTCTTCTAATTAATCCAGTCATACCACCGTTTTTTTTATTATTTTCAACATATTGATCTAACCCAACTGAATCTGGTGATGAACTTAATTGTGGCATAACATTAGATTCTAATGATTCTGTATCACTACTATTATTATTATTATTGCTATTGGTTGATGAAGACTGCCTTGATAATTTGAAAATATGAATTGTTTCTGTTGCACTACTAACTGCTAACAATGAACTTGCCAAATTAAAGTTTATTGAAAATACCTTAGAAGGATATGTTCCTCTTCTAAATTGATACAATTTTGTCCCACTTGGTACACTAAATATTCTTATAATTGTTCCTTTATCTGAAGCAGTTGCTAACATTGTACCCTCACTATTCATACTTAAAACTGATAATGGACTTTTGTGAGCTTCAACAACATTCATTGGTTGTAAAGATAATGCATCAAATATTGTAACTTCGCCTAATCTACTCGGACTATTCGTACTATTGTTACTATTAGGATTATTTGTTGGTGGATTATTAAGTGATAATTGTGGTGCACTACTTGGATAAGCCAAATAACAGTTATCTGAGCTATTTGGCGATAATGAGCAGATAGCTGAAGGATTTGAAGATGTTTCAATCGTATGTAATAATTTCATATTACTAATATCATAAATATAAATTTGTTCTTCCAATATTACAACTAATCTTCTTCGATTTAATAATACTTTTAATACGGCTGTTGGGAATGTTAATTCACAAATCGTACTTTGACGTTTTGTATTCATTATCTTTAATCTTCTTGGTGATAGCGCTGGTTGGTCCCCCATCCCAACTACTGCAACCAATGAAGTACAAAATAACATTTCTACAATACCTATACCTCCTTCACCAGCTTTTTTAAAACATTTTCCAAATGGATCACAGTTATATATTTTATATCCATTTCTTTTTGTCCCTACTGAGATACAACTAAAATCTTGATTAAAATTGACAAAGTTTATAGCATCTGTCATTCTTGTCTATTCTTCTATTGATTAAATGTGGTGTGTGTATTAAAGGTAAAATGTGTGGAGTAAAAAACTTGATTTATGGGAAAACAAACAAAAATTATGTGTGCAGCTAAAACATCAAATGGGACTTCTTGTGCACTAAAACATCCATCAGCGCAGCAGCAGCTGTAACTAGTGCCGATCGGAGCTACCGTTTAAGTGATTAATCATGGGACCTCAAGTTATTCTACTACTGTTGTAAGCTTGGATATCTAAACGATCTTATATATATAATACTGATGACTACAAATATAGTAAGAATTAGGAAAATGAATAGTTATGGGATAGATAATTTATTTACAAGGTTTTATTAGTAATACAATTTATTCTTCTTTTCGTTCAACAATTCGAACTTGTTTTCGATACATTGCTTGCCACTCTGCAGGACTATGAGGATATTCACTTCTAATAACAGAACCAATAGATAAAAATAAACCAAAAGTAGCTGCTGAACCCATCATATATTGACCCATTGTTCTAAAAAACCCATTTGGACCAGGACCAGTTTGGTAGATAGCCATACCACCAAACATCATACCTAAAACTGCACCAACAGAAGTCTAAAATATATTGTTAGTTTCTTTATTACTTTATTAAAAGTATACATACACCCATCATGGCACCCATTTTGAATTTTTCAAAATTGGATGGCTGTTGCATCCCACCTGGCATTTGTTGAACTGGAGGCATTGTGTGTTTATTTGTTAATTAGTATATTGTGATTGAATTCTTTAAAAAATTTAATGTTCAAAAAAAAATTTTGATGAGGAAAAAATATTTAATTTAAGTGGAGAATAAAAATATTGGGATGTTTGGCGCACCTACGCTTTTGCTAAGATTATTTATGGGGTGAGGAAATAGCATATGCATTAAATTAAATAACTATTAAAAGGTTAATCAAAAAAATCGTCTTCAGAATCATCATCTTTATTATTGGTATTATTGTTAGTATTGGTAGAATAATCATCTTCATCATCACTACCTCTTCGTTGATTAAATACAATTTTAGTTTGTGTAGATTTTTGTTCTTGTTGAGAAATTTGATCTAATAATGATACTAATTCATCTTCACCAACTTTTTGTCTTAATTGGCCACTTCTTGCCATTCTTAATAATAAATCTTCAACTGCTCTCGCTCTATCACCTCGAACAATTCGAATTCTTGATAACCTTTCTCTTGCATCATTTGTTAGCATTTGACTCATCATAGATGCTCTCATTTCTTCTTCTCGTTCTGCTTGTTCTTGTTGGTTATTTTGACCTTGTTGGTTGCTATTACCACCACTACTGCTCCCACCTTGATTTTTCATTTCTTGCATTCTAGCATTTCGAATGGCTTCAAGTTCTGAATCGTCCATTTTTGTCTATTATGTGTATTGACGGTTGTGATGTACTTGTCCGGTTCGTGATATTAAATTATTGGCGTGAATTTTTTTTTTTTTTCCCTTCCTTACCTGATCGAAAAAGGGGTACTACTGATTACGTAATACGAGTCAGCGTACTTTGAGAGATACAGCAGATGCGGCTCATTACAACTAAATTATAAATTACAACAAATGACAATTACTAAATAATGCGATTAATAAATAAATATATATTATATATAATATGAAAGATTATATACAATAAAATCTAGTATAAACTATGCAATATAATCCCAAGCTTTTTCATACCATTTTTTATTTGGTTTTTCATACCATACAACTCTTTCAATTTCAACTCTACCACTATCCAGATCAATATTTTCTCTTTTAATATATAACTCACATTGAAACAATACTTGAAAAATTCCCCATAAGATGAAGAAAATAAATAATGAAATATATGATGTTAAGAATGATGATGCAGTGAAATTGAAGAAACAGGAAAATCCCTGAATTAAAACAATAATGATATTGCAAATTAATGCATACCAAACATAATATTTTCCTCCCTTCGAAACAAATGGTAATG